>PVKU01006017.1:0-111724 GCA_004027475.1 Anoura caudifer
AGATAAAGTGCTTCTCAGATAAGGTCAAGTTAAAGGAGTTCATCATCACCAGCTCTTATTATATGAAATATTAAAGGGACTTATCTAAGAAAAAGAAGATAAAAAATATGACAGTAAAAAGGCAACAAACTCACAGATATTAACAACCACACCTAAAACAAAAGCAAACTAAGCAAACAAGTGGACCAGGAACAGAAACACAGAAATGGAGATCACATGGAGGGTTAGCAACAGGGGATTGGGAGGTGGAGAGAGGGGGAAAAGGTACAGAGAATAAGTAGCATAGATGGTAGGTAGAAAATAGACAGGGGAGGTTAAGAATGGTATAGGAAATGTAGAAGCCAAAGAACTTATATGTGCAATCCATGGACATGAACTAAAGGGGGGGAGTAAGGGTGGGAGGGGGTGTGCAGGGCAGAGGGCCATAAAGGGGGGGAATGGGACAACTATGATAGCATAATCAATAAAATACATTAAAGAAAGCTTTCATTCATCTGTAATTTATCTATAGATTCAAAACAATCCTAATTGTTATCCTGTCAGGTTGTCTGCTTGTCTGCTTGTTTCTTCATCCTAAAATTTATATGAAAAGCCAAAATAATTTTGAAGAGAGGGATCAAATTTGGGGACTTACAGGGCCTGATTTAAAGACTTACTATAAAACTACAGTATCCAAGCCCTGGCTGGTGTGGCTCAGTGGTTTGAACACTGACCTACAAATTAAAGGGTTGTTGGTTCAATTCCCAATCAAGGCACTTGCCTGGGTTACCGGCCAGGTCCCCAGTAAGGGGGTGCCTGAGAGGCAACCACATGTTAATGTTTCTCTCCCCCTTTTTCCCCTCCCTTCCCCTTTATCTAAAAATAAATAAAATCTTCGAAAAAGAAGCAACACTACAGTTTTCAAGAAAATATAGCCCTGACTAGTGTGACTCAGTTGTTTGGGCATCATCCCACAAAGCAAAAGGTCAAGAGTTCGATTCCCTTATCTCCTCCAGAGAGGCATTTGTTTGTGGTGATCAGGCCCTTGTGCTGAGCAGGGCTGGAGCTTCTGGCAACTGCCTGTGAGTGTCACCTAGTGGCAACTGCTGGAATTCGGGACCAGAGAATTTCCCTAGGAGAGACAATTACCAACTAGTTTGTGTTGGACTTTCACTGAGATTTCCCCTACGGCTTAAGGACAGAAAAAACCCTGAAACCAGGGGAGGACTGGGATGGTGGGAAGGGGTGGGGGGAAGGGCAGAAAACTGTACTTAAACAACAATAAAAAATAAAAATTAAAAAAAACCCAACCTTGAAACCTGAAATACCCACAATGCCTTGGGTGCTGGAGAAACGCTGTCCGGGAGGACAGTGTCCAGAAGGGTCCATCGCAAATGGAAATGGCTTCTGCAGGAAGGGGCCGCCAGCACAACGCTGGGAGACCCTGAGGGTCAGGGAGCTCTGCCCCTGCCCCCCTTAGGGCCAAGCCCGCCTCCACCAGGGGAGCTGCTGGGTCTCAAGGCCCTCGGGCCGCCGGGGTAGTCCCGGCGAACAGCCCTCAGTGACCAACGAAAAGCTGCTCGGTTTGTGGCGAGTGGTCCCACCAAGGGAGCACAGCTCCTGTTTGGAAGGCCGCCACTTCGATGGAAGAGGTCAAAACCAATCAACTCGTGGGTGTCGGCCGGTGGCCTGGCCACATGGTCCAGCAGGGCGCGGCAGAAAACTGGCCTGAGGAGAGGCCCCGTGGGGATCACCATAGGAATTCGAGGGGTGCTTCAAGCAGCCTCATGGCGAAATGTTGGGCCTCTTTGATGTCATCTTGTTCACGAAGCTCTGTTCCCACAGCCCCTGCTTTGTCTTGCGCAATGACATGCTAATCGTTAGAGGAACTCCGCTTGTGGCATGAGTTTTCCAAAAACAGCCCTTTACCAGAAAGTGCCTCTCCTGAGGAGATAAGGGAAGTGTGTACAAAAAAGCAAGGCTTGTGTGCCCTGGCTGGTGTGGTTCAGTGGGTGGAGTACAGGCCTGCAAACCATGGGGTCACTGGTTCTATTCCCGGTCAGGGCACATACCTGGGTTGCGGGCCAGGCCCTCAGTGGGGCCACGTGAGAGGCAACCATACACTGATGTTCCTCTCCCTTTCTTTCTCCCTTCCCCTATTTCTATAAATAAAATCTTTTTTAAAGACATTGATTGTTTATCAAAGATTTGCAGGACCTGGATGACTGGACTCACACCAACCAGAGTCGACAGGTTAAGAACAAAGAAGCTGCACAATCTTGTCCCTGGGTCACGGGTGCTCCCCTAGTTCCCCTTCTCTTGACGGAAAAGGGGCCTGATACAGGCTTCTGCCCTGTCTGCTTTTGTTTGTTTAAAGAGTTTATTTATTTATTTTTAAAGAGTGGGGGAGGGAGAAGGATTGTTTTTCAAAGATTCTTTTTTTTGGTAAACGGTTAACTTAAAAAAAAAAAAGATTTTTATTTTATTTTTTTAGAGGGGAAGAGAAGGGAAGTAGAGAGGGGAAGGGAAGGAGAAAGGGAGGGAAACATCAATGTGTGGCTGCCTCTCATGTGCCCCCTGCTGGGGACCTGGCCCGCAACCCAGACATGTGCCCTGACTGGGAATCGAACCTCAATACTTTGGTCCGCAGGCCCACGCTCAATCCACTGAGCTACACCAGCCAGGGGTTCGAAGATTCTTTTTTTAAAAGATTTTATTTATTTATTTTTAGAAAGAGGGGAAGGGGGAGATAGAAAGAGAGGGAGAGAAACATCAGAGTGTGGTTGCCTTTCACACATCCTCCACTGGGGACCTGGCCCACAGGAATATGCCCTGACTGGGAATCGAACCGGCAGTCCTTTTGTTCAAAGGTTGGCGTTCAAGCCACTGAGCCACATTAGCCAGGGCAAGTGATGCTGATTCCAATGAATGTCTTTTATTTTCAGTCTGGTAGTTGTAATGTCTACTTTCCCATTATCTTTGTAAACAGTTGTTTGGAATACAATGCTGCTTTGGGCCCTGTGCAAAGGTTGTTTTGCCCAGTTTTAACATTCCAAAGGATTGAAAAGTCAGACCTGCAAGACAGTCTCTTTGGGATGACACTCCCTTTTGATGTGACTCCATTTATGTTATTTTTTATAATGGGTAGAATACATTGAATAGTGAGTTGAATAGTATCCATCCTCAAAATTTCACATCCATCCAGAACCCCACAACGTGACCACATTGGGAAACAGGGTCTTCACAGATGTAATTAGTTCGGTTAAAATGAGCTCACACTGGTTAGGGTGGCGAATGGCTCATTTCTTGGCTGAGCTTGTCTATGATTTCTCTGGGAGTGACTCTTCAAGAAATTGAGAACTGACTTCCATGTGTCATGTGCTCACTCAGCACTGTCTTTATAAAGAATCTGGTCCCCCCTCGTTCACCACCCCCATTGCTGGGTCTCACACTCAGCCCTCCACTCTGGCAGCAGTGCTCCGCCTTGTAACACCTGCTTTCATCTTCCTGCCTCCGCCCTTACAGTCACTCTGAGGCAGGATAGTAAGAGGCTAAGAAAATTTCTCGGCAAGTGGAATAAGGAAACTGAGCCAGACAGCTGAACAAACTAGCCAAACAACTAAGAGATAGATGCAGGTCACCAGGGCGGAAAGCCCCAGGCGCCTAGCAATGGGCAAATTGGCTTGGGACCTCACCTCCAGGGGGGTCTTTCCTCCCCTGGCATAGGGCTGGTCCTGTGGTTTAGACTCCCCTGACCTTTCCTCCCCAGAGATAACTTCTAGGCCTCAGCTGTGTTTCAGCTCCAGGCCCAGAAAAGCAACAACACCAGGTGGGCGATGCCAGGACCAGCTGCAACGAACAGAGACCCCTGCCCTGGAGCCAACCAGTCAGTGGAGACCACCACTCTGAAAGGACACACCTGGAAGAACTGATGAATATTCTATTGAGATCCTTTCCTGAGACCCCTAAACTCCTCACCTTTAAAACCCTCAAGATGAAGAACCCAGCGCGAGAGCACCCCTGTGCCTCTCCCTTTCCCTCTTCTTCCCCAACAGGCTCCTAAACTCTATGCGACCCCATGAAACTTGCAACCAGGGGAGCAATGGGCAGCAACAGCTTGCTTTGGGCTGACCCTCTGAACCTGTCCCCAGGGCCCCTTTTCCCTGACTTCCCAGTGAGCTGACAGCAGCCCCACCAAGGCTCACGTCTTTCCTATAACGTTTCTGGAGAGCCAGGCAGCCCCGCCTAGATCTGCCCTGTTGCTGCTTCTATCTTAGGCCCTTCCTTGTTTCACTGATCCCAACTCTCATAAACATACTCTCAAAATCACCTGGACTCAAGCTGTGAAATCTTTTCTATACAAAGTCAAGAACCCACACACTGCCAGCCGCCCTAGGCAGACTCGCTCAGGGGACAGGTCTTCTTTGCAGTAAAATTGTGCCCACAGGTGTGGCCACACCTGCTGCTGCTGCCCCTCAACGTCACTGTAGCTACTCCTTGCGAAGCTAGGATGTAACCAGGGGGTCTGGGGGAGGAAGAAGCCCGCCCCTGGTGGCCCCTGGGGGTGAGGGAATCAGCAGCTCCTACCTCCTGGGCACCGCACAGGCGTGGGCTCTGGTCCTGCAACAACGCTGTTGTTGCAGGGCTTCCCGAGCTTACAGGAGGGAGGTCATTTCCACAGTCACAGAGCTGAGAAGCATTGGTGACAGGAGAGGAACCCAACTCCAACGGCTTCAGGACCCAGGGCTCTCCAGCAGGCCAGTTCGCCTACTTCACTCGGTACCCTGCTGACGTTTCCTAATGACAGTAGCCTCTAGGCAGGTGAGGAGGAGAAGCCCGGAGACTACTCCCCTTCGCCACAATAGGGAAGCCCAGCCAGGCCCACGGGGGCTGACAGCCGGTAAGGCCAGGGCAGACTCCTGGGCGCAGAGCGGGACCCCAAGCGCCTGCGCACTACGGCCCCGTTACCCTCTCAGCCCCGCCCCCACCGCTCGGGTTTTCAAATTTGAAACCTGCTCCTTTTCCCGCCCGAAAGTGCAGACCAGCAGCGAGAGAGGGCGGAGCCGCGCGCAGCCAATAGTGCCTCAGAGGCTTCCCCGCCCCGCCCCGAAGGTGACGACAGCGAGCCGCAGGAGGCGACCCGCCAATGGGCGACGGCGCTCACCCTCTCTGCCCCCGCTGCGCCCACGTGCAGCTGTGAGTCCCGGGGCCTCCGGAGAGTACAGGCCCCCAGAGCTCGGGTCTACGTGCGGCTCCCTCGCTGTCTGCACGGGCTGGAAACTGAGGCTCAGAGACACCTCGCTGCCAGCGCCGGGTCGCTGGCCAAAGCGAGCAAGATTCACCAACCCCCAGCCTGGGGTTTGCCCGAGGGCCAGACCTAAAGTTGGTGTGGGTACAGACACCGCAAGGGTCCGAGGGGGCGGGTGGCTTGGGGGGTTGGGCTGCGGTTCGGGGCGGGTTCCAGAGGGGCGGGGCCAAGAGCCGGGCCATCCTGCGGGCGGGGCGTCCAGGGGGCGGGGCCGGGCGCCTGTGTTTGCTGCTCCGTGTCAGTTACATTGTAACAAAAGTGGTGCCGCTGCTTCTCTGGCCCTCTGCTCCGGCTCGCCAGCCGCCAGCTGTCGCCGACATGGAACCCGTGGCCAGCAACATCCAGGTCTTGCTGCAGGCAGCCGAGTTCCTGGATCGCCGCGAGAGAGGTGAGGCAAAACTCTTGGCCGGACTCCAGGCGACGACCTTGCTGACACGGGCCTCGGTTGGACTTGGCCCCAACTTGCAGGATGCATACTTGGCTTTAAGGCAGTAGCCCGGGACACTCCCGTCTTCGACTGGAGAGGGTTTTGCAGTTGGGCTGGGAGGTGTTGGGAAAATGGCCTTGGCGCCAAAAGCCCCTCCCTGACCGTGCCGTGCCAGGGGCTCCCGCTGGGACCATCTCCATCCTGACGCGGACGGGGCTCTCTCTGGCAGAGGCTGAGCACGGATACGCGTCCCTGTGCCCGCACAGAAGTCCGGGCCCGGTCCATAGGAAGAGGAAGCAATCTCCCCCAGCTCTTGGCGCGCTGGACAGTGGGCGGTGAGGAGGGCCAGGGGCAACGGGGAGCGGGGGATGGGCGCTGTCCCTTTCAGACCCCTCCTCAGCCCACTTCCTCCTTTTTGCTTGCATCTTCTGGGCCAGGTACCCTACTCTAGAGACTTTCAGACCCCTCTTGCCATCTCCCCGTCCCCAAACACATACCCTGTATTCATTCAAGCACTAGTTCTTGAGCACCCATCATAGTGCCAGTTCTGTGTCCCACTTCTGCTCAAACTCCTGAGCTCCACATATCATACCACTCATTTTCCTCTTCTCTCCTCGTCTCCACCCTTTACACATGCTGTTCCCTCCAATTGGAGTGTCTCTCCCTCCACTACTCACTTTGAGTAACTTGTGTGTCTGGCTCAGCTCAACTGTCACCTCTGTTTAGCAAGCCCTTCCTGACTGCTGGTAGGGGGCTTTGGACTCCACAGCTCCCCCAGCAGGCCTCTCACAGCATTTGCATCTGCCCCCAACCCCCAACCTGCCCATGAGTCTCTGCCTCCACCTGGCAATGCAGGGGCCTGAGGCAACCATACCGTTGCCATACTGAGCTTGTTTGCAGCAGAGATCCGTAGTGCATTTTGAGCCCCTGGGAGCCTGGGACTGAGGGTGTGGGCAGCAGCTGATGCCCACTCACCCCAACCTCCCTGACATTGGCAGGTCTGTGCACAACGAGCTGGAGAAGCGCAGGTGAGTTCCAGCCATTCCTGGACAGCACTGGGTCCAGGAACTGCCTCCCTCTGGCCTTTCCTCCTCTGTCAGCTCTCTGGCTAGCAAGGCTGGGCTGGCACTGCCCTCCCAACCCCTTCCCCTGCAGGAGGGCCCAACTGAAGCGGTGCCTGGAGCAGCTGAAGCAACAGATGCCCCTGGGGGCTGACTGTGCCCGATACACCACGCTGAGCCTTCTGCGCAGGGCCAGGATGCACATCCAGGTGAGGGACTACCCCTGCACCCTGGAGCCAGCTTGCCAGACAAGTGAGAGGTGTAGGAAGGGGTTGCTGGGGGAAACCGTGGAGAGAGGCCCACTGTGCTTTTAGTTTCCAAATTTATTAAATGGAAAGAGAAGTAAAAAATAACTCAGAATTGTTCTGACGCTTAAGCTTCAGCATTTGCCCAGTAAGTGTTCACTGTTGTTATTACAGCTATTACTTCTATTCCAGTTGTGAGGCCCTGGGCCAGGCAGTTAGCTTCTCTGGACTTTCCTCCTCCGTATGGGGGTGTGCCTGTTGAAGATAATGTGATGGATCATGTGTAAGGGCCCCTAAGACTGTAGAGGGCTGGTCCTCCATCTTCCTCTCTCCCATCCTTTAAGTCCTCCTGTTCTGAGCAGTCTGTCCTGAAGCTGCTTTGGGAGGCAGTTCCAGAGGCCAGGACAGGGAAAGGACTGAGAGGATGGCCATCACCTTCTTCTCAGAGCCCTCGTTGCTGCCCCCTGGTGGACATGAGTGGGGTGTGCTAACTCAAAGTCCCAGGCATCCCCCCCAGAGAGACCTTTCCTGCCCTCTTGGTTCTTTTGACAAAGAAATGGAGGCACAGCTGGGCTTCTGAGAGGCGGATTCAGAATCCAGGCCCAGGTGCCCTGAGTTGCATGCTTTCCTTCAACAAGTATATTGGGTTGGCCAAAAAGTCTGTTTAGTTTTTTTCTGTAAAATACACTTTTCATCTTCACCAGTAACTTTATTGATTTGGATCTTTTGAGTATGTTGGCAATCTCCTGTGTCATACAACGTTGATTGTTCTCAGTGTCTCAGTTTGATCGCTGTCAACTTCAACTGCCGTACCCGACTGTGGAGCATCATCCAGTGCAAAATCTGCAGCATGAAACTTCTTAAACCACTTTTGACACGTTTGATCAGTCACAGCACCTTCTCCATACACTGCACAAATACTTTTTTTGCATTTCAGTTGCATTTTTACCTTTCTAGAAATAGTAAAGCATAATACGCCAAAAACATTGCATATTTTCTTTCATCTTCAATATTAAAATGGCTGCACAAAAAGTAACCAATTTGGTAAGTTTTTTTTTTTTTTTAATGCATGCTGATATGACAGCTGTCACAATACAGTCTAATAAAATTGTTTCCACTGGAGTTAAGGAAAACTAAGTGCTACTAGAGCCACCATACAGGAAAAAAGCAAACAGACTTTTTGGCCAACCCAATATTTGTTGAGCCCCCGCTTTGCCAGGCTACTAAAAGCACAGGGGCTGTGTCAGAGACAGATGGATGTGCCATGTGGCAAATGAGTCACAGTGTGGCACTGTCCACACTGTGCCACAGGTGCCTGCATTCCCCTCGTGGTGGCTCAATAACATCCTAGCTGGACAGTAGGCCTGGTTTCTTGCCCGGAGCCTACCTACCCTGGTTCTTAGAGGGACAGTGGGCAGGACTTGGGATCTCTCCTTCCTTAAAGCCCCACCAACCCTCTCCTGGACTCCCTGCTTCCTGTTTTGCCTCGGCCAGGCTGTCCTCCGCCTTGCCTTAGGATGTTCTTTGTAGCAGGTGGTGGATCTCTTTAGGTCTGTCTCCTGCTGAAAACTTCATGGGTCCTGACAGAACCGCCTCAGGCCTTTCACATTGCAGGCCTTGCCGCAGGCCTGCTTTTTAGTCTCATCTCTTCTCCATTTCCCACCAAAAAGCTGAATTCTCGGTGCTCCTCCTGGTCTCCCTCTGCTTGGGAGCTTCTCCTCCCCCATCTTCATGGAGGCAGCTGTCACTCATCCCTCTATACCCCATCCCCACTGCCCCTCCCCGTGCTCCCCTTGTGGACTGCAGGCTCCTACCCACCCAGGCCTCTGATGGGAGAGCCCTTGGCCTTCCAGTCCGTGGTGCACTGGGCTGGCCGAGCTCTGGTGGAGGTGGGGGGAGCAGATTAATGCTGAAGAAACCTTGGTGTTCCTAGGATGGTCTTGACCAAGAGTTACAAACTGGTAGCCTTTGTTTAGTCTGTAGTTTTCTAAACTTTAAGTTAGTTGGCAGCACTTAAGAGGCCACTTAACATGGAAAATGTGACTTTCAAGCTCTCTTAAAGACGCTGAGCAGTCTGGCCACACTTGGTTGGGCCTCGTTCCACACAGCAGCGATCTGCTGGGACCCCCAAGGCGGCTGCCTCCGGGACCTGGAGTCCACACTTGCCCCCGCCCCTCCCTAGTGCTTGGTATCACACTGGGCACTCCTTCCCATCACCTGACTAAACGCTGAAGGTCTTTAAGATTGTGCTGCTCGCCCTCCCCACCCAGCTAGATGGAACTCACAGGCCATTTACATGGCACTGCAGGGCCTGCGTTCCTGGAGGCTGTGGAGGAAGCCTGTGGAGCCCAGGCTTAGAGAGCCCCGTCAGGAGCAGGCAGGCAGGCAGTCACCGATGGATCGCGGCCGCTGGGGAGCTGTGCTGAGGTGGTGCCCGGGCCTCCGGGCAGCTGACCCCACCCTTTGCTCCCTCGGGCTCTGCAGAAGCTGGAGGAGCAGGAGCAGCGGGCCCGGCGGCTCAAGGAGAAGCTGCGCAGCGAGCAGCAGAGCCTGCAGCGGCAGCTGGCGCGGCTCCGGGGGCCGGCAGGGGCGGGCGAACGGGAGCGGCTGCGCGCCGACAGCCTGGATTCCTCGGGCCTCGCCTCCGAGCGCTCCGACTCAGACCAAGGTGAGTGCCCTGAAGCAGAAGGGGGCTGGGCGGGTCAGTGGGCCAGGTCTCCTGACTGGACCCGTCCCTGTGCAGAGGAGTTGGAGGTGGACGTGGAGAGCCTGGTGTTCGGGGGCGAGGCCGAGCTGCTGCGGGGCTTCAGTGCGGGCCAGGAGCACAGCTACTCGCACAGCGGCGCCTGGCTATGACCCTCGCCACCCCAGAGCACGCCTTTCCCTCAGCCCCCTTCCACTCCGCTCTGCGGGACAGGAGCCCTTCCTGAGCCTCCAGGGCTGCACGGTCACCTTCTGTTGGAATGAACTAAAAGGACCTTGCATGGGCACAGGCGCTCCCCCTGCCTGGCCACTGGCTGCGAGAGCCCCTCCTAGGGGCGGGGCCTCGCCACCCAGGGGCCGCAGTGCAGGCAGCTTGGGCCTGGACTGTCCCTCCAGGCATTTCTTGTAGCATTTGGCTCTGCTGTCCCCATGGGAACAGGAAGCCTCTTGGCGCCCCCCCCCCCCACCACATTCCTTCCTAGACAAGGCCGCCTGGCCTTTATCCCACAGATACTGTACAGTATTTTCATTAAAAGCTTCTTTCTTAATTTCCTGTCCATGGTCTTGCCTGATGAAAATGGGGAAACTCCCAGCCACAAGACGGGGAAGAGGAAATGAGATCGGCAGCCACCACCTGCGCTGTTGGCATGTCTGTGCTGCCCCTTCGGCCCACACAGCCCAGAGGCTGGCCAGCCCCATTTTGCACATGTGGCTGAGGCCCAAAGCCAGGGTACACTGGAGTCAAGATTCAAACCAAAGCTTTCTCACTCCACAGCTGGGGCTGATTGAATTCAACAAATATTTATTGAGTGCCTATTATGTACTAGATATTGTTCCAGGTACTTGGGACACCGCAGAGAACAAAACGAAGGTTACTGCCCTCATGGAGCTTACAGTCTAGCATTTACGACCCCTTCCCTCACATGCTTGCTGTGACCCTGGGCAAGTCATGGCCCCTCTCTCCATGGCCAGCCAATGCGGGAAGGAGCAGGCCTGGCCCAGATGTGGATAACATTGTCTGGTGCACTGCAGATGCCAAACAGACACCACCCCCAACCCACCACCCAGACAGGAGATCAGGCTGGAAGTTGACTTTTAATAATAAAGCACAAGGGGGGGAGGGCAGAGCGGGGAGCGCAGCGGGTGGTCTGGTGTGCTGCAGCCCAAGGGCCCCGGCTGGCTACACAAACTGCTGCTGCTGCTGCTGCTTCTTCGTGGCTGCCTTGCTGGCAAGGTCCTTGGCCTTCTCTGTAGCTGCCAGTGCCGTCTCCTTTGCCTTCTCCTTGGCTTCCTTGGCTGTCTCAACCAGGGTTTTGGAAGGTGCCTCACCTGCAGCAAAGGGCAGGAGGCTGGCTTTAGAGGATGCCAAGAAGATCCACCTAATTGCTCCCCACAACCGTCACCAGCTGTGAGCCAGGCCCCATCGGAAAGGTGGCATTTGGCCAGGGTACAGATGAGGAGTCCCAGGCTCCACATGTCAGGGCAGCTACGACTTGACCCCAGCCTGTGCCTGGGAGGTTCTCACCTTGCAGCTTGGCCAAGATGTACTCAAAGCCCTTCATCGTCTTGGTCACATTGCTTTTGAACCGGGCGAGACCAAATTCCTGGCAAAAGGTGAGAAGGGGAAGGGTTCTGAGCTTCCCACTGACCTCCAGCCTAGTCTCTATGCCCAATGCCCTGGGCCTCAGAACAACAGCACCCCCAAGCCGCTACTCACCTGGACAGCTCTGGAGACGCCAAATAAGCTAGAGGAGACCCAAGCTTCCCGGTGGATTTCGGTCCAGCCGCTGTTGTCAGAGTTCACACAGTAAACACATCTCTCCTCCACCACCTGTGCAGGGAGTCCAGCCAAACAACTCTATGGGAGTCTTTCATTTTGCCAGCCTCACATAAACATGATTCACTGCCTTGTTTTACAAGGGAGAGCAATAAAACGAAAACCCATTCCTTATCGCATCCCAAGCTGTATTTATAGAAAAGCAAGAATATAATGGCCATTTTGGTCTCTACAATCTCTTCTGACCCTTTAAACTAGATGGCAAATGGCCTCTTGAGATCAGCAGAGGGCCTTCCAGCTCTACCTTGGCCCTAGATTTGGTTCAGCACCTTTATGTCTACACGGCTGCAATGTTCTTAGCCAGCCTACTACCTGCCACAGCTCTCGAGGTCACTGGCAATCCAAATAAAAATGGAAATCTGGCCATTGTCACAGCTCTCATTATCAGAGGAAAAGGGACCAGCACTCCCCGCAGAACCCCGCAAAGACCTGTCTCGCAGCTGGCAGGGACGCCACCTCTCACCACAGGGTCACTACCTTGGTGATTTAGAAAACAGGCAGTGCCCTCCGGGCAGTCTGCGGTAAGGCCTCTGGTAACTCTGGAGCAGTGTACTAAGCTGCCAGCTCACTCTGTGAGCTTGTAAGGCACTTCCCCTCTTCGCACCTCACCTTTTCCCCTTTGCACAAGAGGGTAACTCCCACCTCCGAGGGTTACTGTGAAGACTGAGTGAGAGAAAAAGTTCTCTGAAAGTTTCAGGGTATTCATACATGAGAGGACACTACAGAATGTTCCCAAAACCATGGGGTTTCAGGTTTAAAAAAAAAAAATTATTTAGTGATTTTAGAGAGGAAGGAAGAGAACCTTAGACTATGGCCTCAAGTAAACCATCACCCAGGCCCAGCCTCCTTCCAGGCACTGTGCAGGCAAAAGAGAAACATCCATTTTTTATTCCATTTATTAATGCATTCAGTTTTTTTTTTTTTTTTTTTTTAAATCCTCACCACAGGATATTTTTTCACTGCTTTCAGAGAAAGAGAAGGGGAAAGAAACATTGATACGAGAAAGAAGCATCAACTGGTTGCCTCCTGTACATGCCCGGACCAGGGATTGTGCGTGCCCAGGCAGGCTGGGGTTCAAACCCGTAACCTAGGCATGTACCCTGATGGGGAACTGAACCGGCAACCTTTCAGTTATGGGACGATGATCCAACCAACTGAGCCACACTGGCCAGGGCTCGCTGGTTGATTCTTGTATGTGCTCTGACTGGGAATTGAACCCTCAACCTTTGTGTATTGGGACAACATTATAACCATCTGAGCTACTTGACCAGGTCAGGGTTCTCAAGATTTAAAGACAAGAGATCAAAGGTATATGGAACCCCTTTTCCCTAAACCTTAGGCTGAACTCTATTACGGAAGGCATGGAGGAGTGTAACTCCTCTGGTCCGCATGGGGCCCAGATCTTCTCCCTTTCGAGGCACACCAAAGGCACCCTTAGGGCTGGACTGATTCCCGTTTGAAAACCACTCTCAGCATCACTGGCTCCCAAGCCACATGTATCAGGAGCTCCACCCACTTTTCCCAGGAACAGGAGAGTCTCACCATCAGCCGGGCATGGTTGATGTTCCAGGTGAAGGTGGTCATGGTCTGGTTCCTCGGGTCCACAATAGAATCTTCCAGGATGTACACTGAGTGAGCGACATTGGCAGGAAAGAGTCGCTCGGCCCAGCGGGGCATCCTGTTGGTCTTGGTCAGGAGTCTCCGGGACAGGAGCTTCTGGTCAGGGGTCACCTCCCGGTGCACTATGTCTTCCGTCAAGACATGTTTGCTGCAGGTGTCAGAGTGACGGTGACCGTCGGGAGCCTCACCCTGAGACTGCCTGTTGGGGTTCCTATCTGGAGCTTCCCGGCCCAGAATGGCCAGGCCTTCCCCTAAACTTTCAGTGATCTGTGCTGTAGCTCAGACCTGAAGATGGAGTCCCTTGAACCTCTCCCAGGGCAAATTCCAACTCCTGTCCCCTCGCTGCCCTGGATTCCTGGGCTTTCCAGCATGGCGGGCCTTGTTGATTTACTGCACCGCTGGAGAGAGCCACAAGCAGAGGAGTAGGAGAACGTCTGGGGATTCCAACCCCAGGAACCCTCCCAATTCCTGTGCCACCGCCTCTTCCTGTCTCACCAGCTACCTGGAGTTGAGAGAGCCTCAGAATACGGCCTCAAGTAAACCACCGCCCAGGCCCGGCCTCCTTCCAGCACTCTGGAAGTGGCAGGCCTGGCCACTTCCCTGATAGGGCGCTCTAAGCCTAAAGACCGCCACGGCTCCGGCGATCCCCTAACTCGGATTCGATGTGGAGTCCTTCCTGGCCCCACACTTCGATTCCAAACACCGAGTGGAACGGTTGCTATATCCCGGGCTACGTACCTATAGGGATTCGGGTACCGCTGCCAGAAGGCAGCAAACACTTGGTCCCAGGAACTCCGGAGCACGCTCTGCCCCAGGAAATACTTCACCATCGTCCCGGCCGGAGCGGGATCAACACCCGCGCAGCATCAGGGGTGTAGAGCCCGGAGGGCACGCGCAGACCAGGCCGGGCCTCGGCGCACGCCCGCCAGGCACGCAGCTCAGTCACCACCGCCCTGCCCTCCACCGGCACCCACCGCCATGAGGAGTTGCCCAGCCGCCCGCCACTTCCGGCGCAGACGCGCAGTTCCCACCACTTCCGGCGCCTGTGCACGTGACCCGCGGTCCCGCCCCCTCGCCCTCTACCCCCTCCAGCTGCGGGAGTCGCGGAGCTGCTGGCCTGAGCTGGGTTAGCGAGGACCCCAAGCTCCGTGAGGAGTCCAAGCGGTGGCGGCGCCTGAGCCCGGCGGCGAGCTAGCTGGGCGGCGGCGTGCGGCGCCGTTGAGGGCGCTGCTCCGCGCGCCTCCCGGGCCGCCCCGGGCCGTGGGCTCTCGGGAGGAGGATCAGGACCCGGGGCCGAGTGGGGGCAGCGGGGCGCTGCCGTAGCTGGAGCCCACCGTGGTGTCTTGAGTCGTAGGGACGGAGGCTTGGGCGCTCCCTGCCCGAGTGGAGATCCGCGTTTACCCGGCGCGGGGGCGCAGGGCCCTGACGCGGGTGAGGCGGCCGCGAGAGCATGAGCGGACAGCGGGTGGACGTCAAGGTGGTGATGCTTGGCAAGGAATATGTGGGCAAGACGAGCTTGGTGGAGCGCTACGTGCACGACCGCTTCCTGGTGGGGCCCTACCAGAACGTGAGTGCGCCTCGCGGGGCCGGTGCGGGTGGGAGGCAAGCACTCGTCCGCGGTTCTGATCGCTTTTCCCTGGTTGCAGACCATCGGGGCCGCCTTCGTGGCCAAGGTGATGTCTGTCGGAGACCGGACGGTGACTTTAGGTATTTGGGTAAGTACCTTGGGCAGGTAGTTCTGGGAAAACCCATTCCTGAGGAGGCTTGATCCCCTCTATTCTTGTCTGATCTGTGGCCTTACAGAGGCCATTACTCTTCCCAAACCCAGTTTAAAACTGGGGGTCTGGAGGACGTATTTATTTGCAGTCTTGGGGAGTAGCTCAGTAACTGAGGCCACAGCTGAGTTTTCCCCTGCCCTTCAGGACACAGCAGGCTCTGAGCGCTACGAGGCTATGAGTCGAATCTACTATCGGGGCGCCAAGGCTGCCATTGTCTGCTACGGTAAAGGAGAGGTTCTGGCCTGTTCCTCAAGCAAGAAGGGGTGGGTGCTAGGCCGGCCATAGAGAATAGCCCGACCCTGACTATGTTTCCTGCCTGCCCCCAACCAAGACCTCACGGACAGCAGCAGCTTTGAGCGGGCGAAGTTCTGGGTGAAGGAACTGCGCAACATGGAGGAGGTAGGCGGTTAGACCTCACCAGAGGACTCGGGGCTGGGGCTCTGGTGATCTCTGTGGGTGACTCTAACCTTGTCTTCTGCCTCAGGGCTGTCAGATCTACCTGTGTGGCACCAAGAGTGACCTGCTGGAGGAGGACAGGCGGCGTCGACGTGTGGACTTCCACGATGTCCAGGACTATGCAGACAGTAGCTTCTCAGCTCCCTGGGGTTTGGCGGGTGGAGGGGGGGGGAAGCGCTGCTTGGGCGGATCATGCAAAATAGGGACTGTCTCCGTTGCCCTGGGAAAGCTCTCTGGCCTCCCTGAACTTTGGGATCCAGTAGAGCCACTGCGTTGCTGGACTTCCCTTTGCTTGTGTCCACCTGGTTCTCAGATATGAGGCTTTATTTTATTTTTTACAGATATCAAAGCTCAGCTCTTTGAAACATCCAGCAAGACAGGCCAGAGTGTGGGTGAGTGCTGTCCCCGGCCTCACAGCAGGAACCAGCAGGGGCAACAGAGGAAGCAGAGCAGAACCTAGAGGGCTGTGTCACTGGGTGATCCCAGGGCTACTGGCATTGGGCCCTCACTGATGGTCCTTTTTCCTGCCAGACGAGCTCTTCCAGAAAGTGGCAGAGGATTACGTCAGTGTGGCTGCCTTCCAGGTGATGACAGGTGTGTGCTTCCCTAGCCTCTGGAGACTTCCTCTACGCCCTCAGCATCTAGCCCCATTCACGGTGGTTACAGGATCCCCCAACAGAATGGTGCTGAGCTGCCGCCTCTCTCTCTCTGATAGAGGACAAGGGCGTGGATCTGAGCCAGAAGGCAAACCCCTACTTCTACAGCTGTTGCCATCACTGAATCGCTACTCACTTGGCCTGGGGGAATTAAAGGAATTCCCCGAGGGGCTGGACCTAGCTCTTGTCTGGGCTCAGGTGGGCAACATGTGAGCTACCCCAAGTCCTAAGGCAGCAGGGTGGCACCTGCCTGTGCTGGCCCAGGGAACAGATGCAGCGTTGGGCAGACTGATGGGCATCAGGAGGGGAAGGGCTGATTTGGACTACAGGCCTCTGTCCTCCACAGCACTTGTGTCTGCAGATTAGCGTCTGATTTGTAAATAAAATCAATGCACTGTGAACCAACCACACTCAGCCCCTTTCCCTGCTGCGTAGTTGGGTATCAAAACTCCAAGTTCTTCCTCAGGCCATCTGGCTGGCCTCACTTCCTGTATGAAGGCTCCTCCCAGCCCTAAAGTTACTTTACTCCAGGGTTACAGCTGAGATAGTGGAGAAATGAGCACCCTTTCCTGTACTTTATTAGGATGAAAGGCTGGGGTTGGGGCAGTGCAGAGCTCACAGTTCCTTCCTGGTGCTGAGAAGAGCTAGGCAGGCACTTAAGCTGTGTCCAGAGATCAAAGATCAAGTACTCCTACTGCAGACTGGTGGGTCCTACCACATCCGTCACACCTAGGCCCGAGTCACACCTGTGGCTCAGATCCTCAGCTTCCCATCAGCATCTGGCAATGTAGTGTAATGAGAAAAATCAGAGGTTCTGCAAGACAGAAAGGTCTTTGGACTCAGATTTGAAAAAGGAACCTAAACTTGGCCTCAATTTCTTATCTAAAAGTAACCACTGCCCAGTTCAGGACTAGGAAGACCATGAGTAAAAGTAAACTCTTTAGGACCAAACGTGTCTTCCCCAGAGAACTGCTGAAGAGGCAGGAAGTTCGGGACTAGGTCTTAAGGGGAGGCAGGCTCCCAAGGTTGTCTAAAATGTAGTTTTAGGCCTTGGAGGTCCAAATATTTCCTAAGGATCAGGTGTTAACTGTAAACCAGGCTGACACTTTCTGTTCAAAAAGGACGTTTATGGAGGCTTGGCCTCTTTGCCTTGGCTTTCCCACCTTAAGCTGGATCCTCTGCAGGGCTTAGCACCTGCCTCTGAAGAACTAAAAAGTTGGCCAAGATGGTCAGACTCACTCAGGAAGTCCTTTGGTTCTACTTCCTTTTTAAAAACCAATTCCTCAAAATATCCTTACTTCATGGGTGATGGTGGCTTCCTGTGTAGGGACTGAAAGTAACCAGCCACTCCTGAGATACATTCTGGCACCTAATGACTACTGGGAGGAAACCCACACCACTCCCATGAGTTTGGAGGAGGGGCTCAGCTCCACTGTGTCCACTGGGAACTCACTCAGGCGCTGGCTTCTGCTCTCACCACAAACCCGTCCTCCCTCCTGCTGGGCTATATCTCCCCACAGACAACAAAACACAACACAGGGTAAGGGCCATAAGAGTAAAGTTAAACTTTACTTTACAGTAATTTTTTTTCTATATACAAAGAATTACAGTACATGTTTATGGGGACTCCTAGCACAGGGCTCCCCTCTTCCACTAAGAGTTTCACTTGTAGCTGACAATCTATGGGGGTGAGGAGGAGCAAAAAAAAAAAAGAAAGAAAAAAAAAAGAAAAGGTGATGGACCTTAGCTGATTCCCCCCATGTCCCTTTCTTAAAAATATAAAGATAGATCTCTACTGTCAGCTTGTTTCTTCGCCAAGACTTAGAAATCTGCTCTTCCACGAGCTCCTGTGTGCTGCACTCACCCACCTTCTACACACACTCACCTACATGCACACACAGGCAGCACCCACTGCAGGCCTGGAGCTCACCTGTTCTCTGTCCCTCTCCTGGAAGTCTAAAGCACCCGAACTACTTCTGTTCCTACTCCTGGGGCTCACACCTCCTGTCCACAAAGCTTTGCTTGACTTCCAGAGTGTTACACGTGAAGCCCCTCCACAACCTGATTTTTGGAAAGTCATGGGAAAGCAGCTCTAGAAAAGGGACCACTTAAGAATTTCATGTGTGCTGTTTTTTGCTTATGTTGGTAGGAAACACTTCCCAGGCTGTGGACTTCTAAATAAAATAAACCTTCCACTTCCTTAAGAAACATTACCCTTAATCTCCATAAGCAACAGAGGTGTTCCCACAAGAGCAGAAGAGGTAGAGAGGGGCAGAAGGTAACCAAGGGAGACCCCGCACCTGGAGCTCTCTGCCGACCTGTTCTATGCAGTGTGGCCGGAGGCTGTGGACAAGGTGACACCAGCCCTGAGAGACTCAAAGGCCACGCTCATCTGGACACAGCACCTCTTCCACCTCTGTATTACTCTGGACCATTCCAGGGCTGGGTACAGCCTTCAACGAGGCTCTGTCCCTCTCCCATCGCATGGAGCCTCAAAGAAACTGTTCTACATAAAATCTCTTCCTCCCAACAGGAAGCTGGGTTTCTCAAGTTGCCAGTCCCTCAACCCTTGGCAGTGCTTAGTTATAAGGGAAATTAGCACCATCATTACTTTTTTTTTTTTTTTTGAGTGTACAAAGCAATTATCTATTCTTAATTCAATTTATACTATAGCAAACTCTGGCCCTAGAAAGCTCAGCTGAGAGCTAACTGGCCACAGCAAACCTCGTGCAATGGCTACCTAGCTCTAAACGATCTGGAATGTCTTAACACGTGGGACAGCCCAAACGTTCTTCAGCAGGAACAGGGTTCGTGGCAGCACCTTTCCTGCCTCCACCTCAGAGATCACAACACTGGGCCATTCTGACCTCCTGGTTGACAAATCCCAAGAAGATGGCAATACCCCCCCCAAAAAGCCTTAGAAGACCTGCTTCATAGAAGCTGTGGCCAAAACCCGCCCATGTTTAGGGCTCCCCTACTTCCTCTCCGCAGGGGAAGCTGCCAGGACCAGACTTCTCCCCTCCACTGTGTTCTTACAAGGCGACCTGGAAGTCCAGCTCCAGCGAGTAGACGCTGCTGAACCTGCAAAAGAGCTGCTGTGCACTTCATGCCCTGATCATGGGGTGGGGTAGAGGATATGAAAAATACACTTAATTTTCATCAATGCCAAAGATGTAGATTTGGTAGTTGTTCAGAAGAGGATCAACACAGTGATTTAAATCACCTTAAACTCAGTAACTGAAGGGGGAAGCAGACATTTAAAAACTTGTATGCTTTTGTAGCAGTGACAGCTATCTTGTTATCAGAATGGGTCAGCTTCAGTACGAGAAGCAAATGAGGCTTTGAATTTAACAGTTTCCATAAGTTTTTTTTCCCCCCCTGACTTAACAGGGCTTGGAGAGGTATTTGTTCTCTGTCTATGGAAGAAGCTATGGCATCCTCCTGGGAAAGGCTTCCTGGGGAATTATCTTAGTGGCAAACTCTCTTGAGATTCCAATTTCCAAGCACTTGGCCAAATACCCAAAATACCATCCTGCACAAAGATCAGGAACATCTCAGAAATGACTCCCTTTTAACTGCCAATTCACACTCCCTGGAGAAAAGGCCTCAGTGCAGGCTCCAGGGGACCCCTGAGGGCTGGCTAGGTCACTCCCTCCCACCATCAGGCAAGAGTCTCACTTCTCTACAGTCCTGATTCTACTCTTGTACACTGGCTGCTTTCATGGTGTTAGATGTTAATGACCTAGAATCAGATGCTGCTGGATCAAGGGACCTGACAGTTGAATTTGTAGTTTCTATTCAACCTGAAGGAATCTTTCAATGGCCCGCAGGAAAGCCTGGCACTCCATCCATCTAGATAAAGAACTGCCTCCTACCCCTAAACCAAGCATAGCTCAGAAGTTGTTTTCCTAGGCAGGTCTGGAAGGAAGTTACCAGTCAATGGTGGAAAATGGAAAGGACCAAAACAAAACCACAAAGTGGCCAATCATGGCTCACCTTTCCCTCACTCCTTCCTAAACCATGAGACTTCTCTAGAGCGGCTGTCAAGTCAATTACCTACCAAAGCCTACTTCAGAGAAGCTACTTCAGAATCAAACTTCTCCACTTACAAATTTTTACATAGCCTGCACAACCCCCCACCACACACAAAAAAATTCACAGTTTATTTCATGAAACAAAGAACTACGGCAATTTAACACACAACATAGTGAAAGGAGATTCTAACAGTGCAGCGCGGATACTTTTTTTGATCACGACTACAGATGACAGGAAAGAAAGGGCACAGGACTGGCACCGAGCAAACCCTATCATACAACCTAAGAGATTAGGGAAAAGACCTACTAGCTGCAGTTATATACTTATTATTCTTCACACATGATAAATACTTAATATAATGAACTTTAATGTTCTGGGCGGATTTCTTTAAAAATATCTTTTCCATGGTTTAAAATTTTTTAAAAAGAAAATAAGATGCTTTGTTTTCTCTTCCTTTTGAACAAAGAGCTTTTCCTCTCTGATGATGTGGGAAGAGATTATAGGATGAAAGGGGAGAACTAGGCAGGTGGAATTTACAGAGGAGGTTCGGAGGTCTAAGTGAGATGCAAGGACAGGCCCCTAAACTCGGGGCAGCCCTGCCCAGCCTGTGCCTCTGCCTGAGTTCAAGTGTCTCAACCCCAGAGACCAACTTTGGGAAATAAAAGTGAAGTCTCTTTTATTCTTTATATAAAGCGCAAATGCTTCTATAACAACTATTGTTCCCTCCTTAAGAGTGATCAAAAGCAACCTCATTAGGGAACTTAGGAGGAAACTGGGACAAAATACAGAATCCTGTTGAGGGGTTAAAAGCCATAACTGAGACAGAATGGTCAGGAGACATTTGGGCCAGGTGACCTGGTTGGCTAAAGCTGCTGGCTAAGTTGGCAAAGCAGAGAGGTAAACACATTTGGTCTAGGGACAAAGGAGGCATGAGTGAATGGGAAGGAACTGGCCAAACAGCACTCCCTGTTGGCAGTCAGTGAGCTGGGTGAACGGTAGGGCAGGGTAGCACCAACAGATTTCCCAGCCCTTGAGCCCCAGCTCAGGGCAGCAGGAACAGATAATCAGCAGTTATGAGGAGTCAACTCTTAGACTGGCCATTTCTCTAAATGCCACATCTTGCCAGTCATAAAGGAAGGGTTATGGTTGCCTTTGAACTGAGTCAGCAGGCAGGCAAGTGCTCTCAACATAGAGCACAATTCTCAGGAAGAAGGTGGCAGAATCCACTAGTGAAGAAGAGGACTCCTTCCATTCAGGTAGAAGAGCAAATAATCAGAAGTAATTTTCCATCAGGTTCTGGCAACCTCCCTGAGCTGGTGTGGATCTAGCCCAGAGCTTGCCAGAGATTCCTTAGGTCCACTGCCCGAGACTCTGAAATCTGAAAGCACCTGAGTGTCTGGGGGAACAGGCATGGGGTGGGTTGATGTAAAAGGAGGAAAATTGGTAAAAAAAAAAGGTACGCTTGCCAGTTGCCTTCTTACACTGTGGGAAAGCTGTGCCTCTGGAGCCCAGCCCCCCAACCAGCTGTTCCGCCAAGTACAGATCTTCAGACTCTGCACAACCCAGACAGCAGCAGCAGTGGCTTCCCAGCCAACAGCCCCACCTGGCCTCAAGTGCAGCCCCTCCTGCCTAGAGACATCTGCATGTGCACACATGCACACCCGGCCAGAAGAACCACACTCAACACAACCATTTCTGGGGTCACAAAGAACATTACAAAATGAGCCTGGAGCCTCAGGGCCCCTCAACTCTTCATATTATTTCCTGGTCAAAGGTTCTTAAAAACAGCCTGGAAGCCCAGACAGGCATGTTAGGCTCACAGGAATCAGGTCTTATTTATTTCTCTATCTCCTATCAGTGACTAGCACCTGGCCTAGCACACGAGAATTTGAATGGACTATCAGTTCCTCCCAGGGTTTCATCAGGTGCCCTCGGTGGAGGTCTGCAGGGCTAGAGACATAGCCCCTGTACCTTCCAACCTGACCAGTGGAATTGAATCCCATGCTTGACTCCAGAGCGGACTTTTTATTTCAAGTTGACCATGTGTAAAGGTTGAGGGAAAGAGACCCAAGTCTGTCTGTCTCCTTGGCTGAAACCCATTGGATTTCCATACATGGTTCACATAGCCACAAGCCACATAGCCATTCTGGCTAATGTCACCAGAATTCTGAATGCTGGGATATAAAGAAAGAATAACAGCGGAAAAGTGTTGGGGTCTGTTTTTTGAAGGGGGGGGGGATTAGTTCCCTCCCCCAAGAACCCTGGGGGTATAGCTGGTCTGGTCACGTGACATTCACTGGCATTATTTCTGTTCTGACTCTGCATACTTGTGACTGGAAGGAGCCTGGTTAAGAGCTGGAAATGGGCTTTGCTCTGGCTTAGGGTCTTGCCCTCTTCCAAGAGACCAGCAAGTCTGCGCCATCGTCTGTGCGCTCCCAGAGGACCAGCAGGACTGGGCCAGTGTCTGTCCAGCCACCATGGGCCAGAGCCCTGGCCCGGGTGAGACCTTTCCCAGGGACCAGGAACTCTGCTCTGTGGTTGCAAACTTCTTCTCTTCAGCGGAGAGGGAGGATGGGGCCTTCCCAAGAGGCCTGAAGGACGGTCCACTCTTGGCAGCAAGTCCAGGTAGTTGGTGGCCTCCGGCCATCTGCTTCACCTGCTTTACCAAGCCCAGTGCTTGGCTGGGAGGCCCTGGGATTTGCTCAGCCCCTGCCGATGCTCTTCCTGAGGCCTGAGTTGCTGGCTCATACAAAAAAGCCTTGGCAGGGGACTGAGAAAGAAGTCTGGCTTGGGTGAATGACTTAACAGCTTGCCAGGGGTGCTCCAAGGGGGCCATAACTTTTCCAGGAGGCTGAAGGATGGGATCTGACACACTGCCTCTCTCAATAGCTCGGGGCATCTGCCCCAAACTCTTGCTGGCAGGCCACGAGCTGGACTCCAACACTGGCATCTTCTCATCGGCCTGTGGTGAGACTTCATGAGGAGAAGCTGCCCGTTCCTTCTGGCGAGAAGTGAGGTCTATGAGATCCATCACCAAAGCAGCTCTATTTTTTGACTGAGTGTTCTGGTCCACAGGCCTCAGTGCTTTTTCTTTAGCCACCAAGGTCTGGACCACAGCTGATAGCACTTTGTCAGCAGGTGGGAATCTCTGGGACAAAGGAGCATGGGATTTGTCTGGAGACCTGTCTGAAGTCTGGGGTTTGGGGCTGCTGGTGACTAGCAGTCTGTCTGTTGGTGGAAGTCTCAAGCCAGCAGGAACTGGGGTTTTCTCCAGGGACTGGGGCCTCGGGCTGGCAGCACCTATGGATTTTTCCAGCCTTGGGTCAGCTGTCCCAAGTGGTCTTTCCAGTGGCTGGGACCTGATGGAGAGCGGGGAGCTTGGGCCAGTCACTGGAGAGGGTTTGTCAGATAGTTGGGGTCTTGGTCCTGCTACTGCAGGTGGCCTCTCCAATGGCTTCTGGCTGCACACCAAGGACTGAGGTTTGGTCCCTGACCCCGTAAGGGCCCGGACCCTATCTACAGGCTGGGGCCTGGAGTCAGTTCTGTCAGGAGGTCTTTCAGGCAGCGACTGCCTCTGACAAGTCCCTACCGGAGCTTTTTTGGACAGCGACAATGTCTGGTTGGTTTCAGCAGGTGGCTTGTCCGACACCTTGGGCCCCGGAGCAGCTACTCCTGATGACTGCTCTGCCAGGTGAGTGTTTGGGCCTGGAGGCAGTGGTACTGGGGGAGGCACATACTCACGGATCTCCCCAGGTTCCAGAGGGTTGGGCCCACAGGGGTCATGCTCTGTACAAGACAGACGCCCATCCAATTTGGAGATGAAGAGCATCCCTTCCCGGTGCTGCTTGCAAAAGGAACTGGGACACATCTCACAAAAGGAGGCTGCTTCCTTCCCACAGATGTCACACTGATGCCAAGGACACTCCCATTTCCCTGGAAACACAGATGTGAAACAAAAGCTTAGGAAAACAAGAGATACATACAAGATGGGTCATGGCTCTGGAACCAGGTCAAGGAAGTGATTTCAAGCTGACGTGTTCTGCAGAGAGCTCATGCTTCCCTGGTTCCAGGATCTCAGCCTCCTCTTCTGTACAACTGCATATATAAGTAACAGCCAAGGCCCTGGCTGGGTAGACTGGTTGGTTAGAGGCTGTCCCACTACGCCAAGGTTGCACAGTTGATCCCCAGTCAGAGCTCATACAAGAATCAACCAATGAGTATCTAATTAAGTAGAACAACAACTCCACGTTTCTCTCTGTCTGCCCCTCCACCCACAAAATCAATTAAAAAAAAAACAAAAAAAAACAGCCAAGTATCAAGTAGCAACTAAATATACAGGCAAGCCTAAGTCCTTTTTTCTATTTCTAGCAAGGAAAAACCACCCAAAACTTCTTTGAGATAGGATGTGAGATTACTTTCATATTTTTACAAACTCTTTTTGCCCTATACAACCTTTAAATATTAATTCCAAGAGGAAAATCTTGGCTACTTAAACTCCTACTTATTTGCTTATAAGTAGGAAGAGGAAGCAGATATACCTTTGCTCAATTTTAAGTCTTGAAACTAGCAGACTGGGGTAAGGCAGGTGTAAGGGGACTACATGGTAATGGAAAAAAATTACAATAAATCAAGTCCTGGCTGGTGTGGCTCTGTGGATTGAGTGCTGGCCTGCAAAACGAAAGGTTGCTGGTTCAATTCCTGGTCAGGGCATCTGCCTGGGTTGCAAGACCAGGTCCCCAGTTGAGGGCATGCTAGAGGCAACGGATTGATGTTTCTCTCCCTTTCTTTGCCCCTCTCGCTAAAAAGAAATAAAATCTTCAAAAGTAAAAGAAATAAATAATAATAATAATAAAAAAAACTAGTCAAACTTTATTTGTGGTGCCCACACAGAATCAACGGAAAAAGACCCAAAGCTAACTTCAGGTACTACTTGCCTCCATTTCATGACAGCTGAGAGTCTCTGTCATGGGCAGTGATTTCACTTCTGCTTTTTCCAAAAAGAACTATGCTATACCTCACTCCTGGCTCACACCCAAGATCAACTCTACCACAGCCTGTGCCAATGACGGCCCTGAGTAACCGATTCTGAAACAATTTCCCATTTCCACTTCCTGGCACGGTCAGGTCAAGGTTATGGCCTTGCCCTCACACTACTCAGTTTCCATTATTTCATTACCCTGGCCACCACATACTTAAGGAAGGCTAATTCAGAGACAAACTCTTCTCACTCCTACCCCAAAGTTGTTCTTTTCTGCAATTCCAGGAAGCAGGCCACTAATGATAAATAGTCTCCTCATCCAGAATGGCTTCCTACTGGTTTCTTACCTTGTACTTTAAAACAGATGGCAGGTCCGAATCCCTAAAACCCTCTCACTCCAAATCACCACCCAAAGGCAAGCGGCTTCTCCAAACACAAATTCCTGCGTACCACATCTGCCTAAGCAGCTTTCTCATGTGTTACCTGACATAGAGCTGTACCTCCTTCACAGATGGGTGTGCTGAAGGGGGTCTAAATGATGTCAGTCCATACCTCACTGACTAGGATGACCCAAAGCTCCACTCTGTCTCAACCTCTCTTTCTTCAGAAAGGGAACATGACCTAGTGCCCTTGAGGTCAGAAAACCTGGCTTTCAGTCCAGCTCCTCCAACTATATGCTCTAATGAGACAAGTCATCTCACCAAACTTGATCCTGTTTCCTTATCTGCACCATGGAAAGGTGAAAAGGTCTCATATTTATGGGTTGCTAGGAGGATAAAGTAACATAACAGAAATGTAATAAATAAAGTACCTGATACTTAGAAGTGAGTTTCTGTTCCCACCTCTATAACCTAAGTTTCTAAGTCCTTATCATTTATTTCCAGAATGAGAACATGGACCCACCTCCCGTCGGCACTATGCAAAGGGCTCTGAGAATTCTGGCAAAGAACAAAGAGCAGTCGGAACTGATTTCGGCACTAACCTGCTGGTCGCTTGGTTAAATTGAGACAGTCTGCATGGTAAACTTTTGGGCAGCCTGGCTTCTTACAGGAGACGAGCTGGCCAGCATCTCCACAGCTGAAACACTCATCCTCTCGCTCCTTTGTGATTTCACCCTGGCTCCTGCGCTTCCCTTGTTGTTTCTTCTTGAATTTCTTTGACTTTTCTTCCGTGGCAATGGGTTGATTCTAGAGGTCAGATATTGAGCAGTCAGCATTCTGTCGACATATTAGTTGTATGATCTTGACCAGGTTAACTATGCTCTCTGAGCCTCAGTCTCTCCTCTGGGAAAAGACAATCCTCAGAGACTGTTGTAAAGATGAGAGAAAAATGCAGAAAAGGCACCTAGCGCATTACAGGTACCCAATAAATGTTGTATTAATTGTTAACTTTTGTATCAACTACTCCTGCCACCTAAATAAAATAAATGCTCTTCTTTTTGTTGACACACAAGGCAGGTAATTAAAGGTCACCCTTAAAGTTTTATTTTCACCTTAATTTAATAACCAAGGAAGACTTCTCTGTGTGTTTGCATGTGCACACACATTTCTTAGCTTATTCAACTACCCTCCACTGAGCACGCAGTATGAGTCCTGTATGTGCTAGGAAGACACAAGACACTAGGCATGGTCCTTGCCCTCAACCAGCTGGGCATCTTTACCCAAGACAGACCCTGGTGCAGCAAGCAGGTCTCTCTGCACTCCAAACCCAGTGGTTTTCTGAGCTTCTGCTCTTGAATTTCTCTAACACTGATTCATGTGTGAAATGCTACATAGACCTTAGGGATGCAGA
Source organism: Anoura caudifer (assembly GCA_004027475.1). NCBI lineage: Eukaryota > Metazoa > Chordata > Mammalia > Chiroptera > Phyllostomidae > Anoura > Anoura caudifer. The sequence goes on from PVKU01006017.1 coordinate 26,875, forward strand.
AGCTGACATCCCCAGTGTACAGAACACCATTAAACACCATTAAGCTCGGGTTAGCCTCAATTACTATTTTATAATTTAAGATAAAGTAATTAGTGGGAACTCTTCATGTGTTACTGCTCAAAATGATTACCCTCTTTACTTACAGATTTCTGTACTAATTTGCATTTTTCAGTTAACGTTGACTTCATAGTTAAAAAACCATAATGGAAATACCCAACCAAGTCACTGCATAATCTACTATCAAAATTAAACTTCAATTTTCAGTGTGCTGTTACTTATGATAAAGAAATCTGGAAGTTCACCTATTATGCTCCATCCATTATATAACAAACTTAATAGTCACTAAAAATGATGATTAAGAAGACTGTGTAACAAACAGCAAGGAAAGTTTTTAATAGTATTTAAAAAAGGAGAGATATAGATTTGGAAACAATTCTTAACAGTTATAGAATTATAATTCAGTTAAAGAGCAGATAGAATACCAGGAAGACACACAATGTTTACACTTTATTACAACGGTAAGACTAAAAGCTTTATGTTTATTGACAGTGTTACACTATGCGGCATATTGGGGAATATGAGTGAGATCAGCTGAAACAAATAAAACTGTGGGAAGTAACCCACTTTACAGATTCCTATTTTACAGGGTTATTTTTAGCTAGAATGGCATCACCAATTAGAAGTCAGAACGCTCAACACATTCCAACAATACTCATACTCTCTTATGTCACCAAACTGATCATCAGAATGCTTAGTTAGTAAACTACCAGTGGCCCTGACAATTCTTCGTTATTTCAAAAAGGCATCCTCTTAAAATAGAGACTCAGCCCTGCATTGGTTAGGGTGGGAGGACCACACCATTATTCCCGATGCAAATGTTTGGAAGGTACCTTTGGCCTTACACCCAAAAAGCCGCTGCAGTTCGGGGCTCCACATTTGCAAACAGTCTTTCCATTCCCAAGACATTCTAGGTTGTAGTTGAAGGTAAGTTCAGTGCCTGTGTAAGAGATCGCAAAAATATTAATATCTATGGTTTTAATTACATTATTTCAGTATTAATTACAAAGTATACTGACTACTAAGAGAAAAGATTAATTTTTAAAATAACAAATTTATTAATCCAAATCCCACTATATTACTAAAATATTAATCAATTATAACCCTGTAAAATTATTAATCAGTTAATACAACTTATTAAGAGAAAAATGTAAATGGCTTAACAAATAATATTTAAACTAACTTTAACTGTAGAGGTGTTACTATAAAACCAAGCTGTCTTTGTTTTCTAACCATTCAGATTCAAAATATATTAATTCATTACCAAAAAAACAAACAACAACCTACACCAATATGCCAGGCACTGGGAATGCAGGTATGAAGAAAACCTGTTGGTCTGTGCCATGGTGAGCACCTGGCAGCACTCGAGGGAGAGACATCTCAATACAGAGTAAACTAGAGAACTCTAGACCACAGACCTAAAACCCTGGCTTTACATTCAAGTTACACCACAATCTGAGTAATCTCAGCCCTGAGTCCATCTGTTAAATGGAGAAATAACAATCTAACAAGCTTATTAAGAGTATATGGCATAACGCACATAACAGTAATTTGTAAACTTAAAAGAGATGTACAGATTTAAGGTAGAAAACATTCCCTTTCTGCCTGCCCTGGTGTGGCTCAGTGGACTGAGTGCTGGCCTGTGAACTGCAAGGTCACTGGTTCAATTCCCAGTCAGGGCACGTGCTGGGTTAAGGGCCAGGTCCAGAGTTGGGGGTGCATGAGAGGCAACTAATGACTGTTTCTCTTCCACATCAATGTTTCTCACCCCCTCTTTCTCCTTCCTTTCCCCTCTCTCCAAAAATAAATAAATAAAATCCCCGAAAAAAGTCCCCTTTCTGTATGCATGTCATCAAAACTAAGAGGATGAATAAAACATATTCAAACTCAAAACACATTAGCAAAGGCCAAACAAATACAAGAATTTTATATGCATATACAATGAGGTTGTCTCTGGGCAGGGGTAATGGCTTAAGTGATAATCATTCAGTCAAAATGGTCAAATCTTAGATTTACCTGCAGACTGACCCATCTTCTACAAGTGAGATTAATGATACAAATATATAAAAAATATGTAAACATTTATGATTTTTCATCTTATATTAGAAATAGATTATTTACCTTGTTGAGCAGATTGTAAAGGAGCTGGCTTATATTTAGGGGTACAATGACAGGGACACTGAAACCAATCATTGCCTGGTGAGAGGCACCCACTGAAAAACCCACAAGGACTGAGACTGACCAAGTAACAGCACGGTGCTGTTTCCCTTCTCACACCCACTGTGACTTTACTGGACTAAATAATGGGTAAGTCTACCACAATATTTTTATTAAACATTTTGAAAGTATACAGCTCAATTTTCATAAATTCAATGTACTTATAAGACTCATACCACTCTAGGAAGTCCCACATACAATAGTCCTTGAGAGGTCTGAACTCATTAGAGTGGTGAAGGGACTATGTGACATGTGTGGGAGACAGAAAACAACAGGTATGTGGAGAGCCCAGGAGGCTGGCAGAGTGAGGGGGAGAGCAAGCTGACAGTTCTGGTCCCACACCAAGGCTGCGGCTCCCACAGGGACCCTGCATGGCATGCTGTCTCGTCTCCCTGTCCCACCCATGCAGACTGGAGGTCAAATGAGGACAACAGGAAGGCCTGCAATTCCCACACCATGCTGCCCGAGCTGATGTGGCAGGAGAGAGAGGAGAAATCTGTGCCTGGACATGGCAGAGGAGGCTTCCCTGTGGAGAGACTAAAGGTCCGAGCACAAGGGTGGTGCTGAAAGCAGTCAGGGCAGCAGACAGAACTAGAGTCACAGGGCTGAGTAACCTCCGAGCAGTTCCTGAGCACACTGACCACCCCCCGCCCCCATCCTGGGGTGGTCACAAAGAAAATGGAGATAAGAATAAGAGAAGAGTTAAACCCAAGATTCCAAATAACATAGGTACAATACCATATACTTTACAGCATTTTTGCAGGGATTAAATTAGATAATATGCTTGGAACAGTGCCTGGCATCTGCTAAATGGTAGTTGTTACAGAGTAGACTTCGTAATTCCTGTTACAAAATAGAAATTTACCCAATTTACTCTGAAACCATCCATTAAAAAAACCTGATATAAGCAGCATTTAAAAAATCAGTATTACTGAAACTAATATAATATTGTATGTATGGCAACTAAAATTGAAAAATACATTTGGAACAATTTTTTTAAATGATTATCATTTAGTTCAGCAAGTGCAGTGCACAGTGACGCTCAAGCGTTGTTACCATAACAACTTAAAGCTGTAAGCAGTACAGCACATGAGAAAAGAACTAGTGGCTGAATTTTTAAAATATGAAAATTGTCAGAACCTTTAAAATGCTGGGCAGTATATTTAAATTGTAGAGAAAAAAACAGTTTGGGAGGGAGCGGGGAAGAGGAAGATGTCCACTGATATTTTTTTAAAAGGCGACAAACCAAAAGCTGACCAAACTGCTCTTTATTATTTGATCCTGATGCATGTTCCTGAGTAAAGCCACACTGGGCAGAAGCGAACGTGGTCTCCTTCCAGAGCGCTCACATGGGGCTTCTGCTTCCACAGGGACTGGGCTACCCTGTTGTCAATCACACACACCCAGGCCGATCCCATCTCAGTTTGAACACAGGAGAGTGATTTTTAAATTTAAATGTTTTACCAATATCCCTGCAAAAGTCATTTTGAATATTATGTACTTACTTATACATTTGAAATTCACTTTATGCAAGTCTAAATATTTTTTTAATCATGCAATTTATAGGGTGTCATATGTGCATGGATATAGATACTTAAACCAAATTCATCAAAACCTTGATGTTACAGACTAAACTCCTTCAATTTATGGAAGTCATCTGTTACATGACTATGTCCAGCTCTTTGGCATCTTAGAGATGAGAGGTATTTTTTACTTAGGCTCATAAACCACAAAATTCAGATGAGTAAGACATGAGTCTTTGGTCATAAAGTGGGCAACTGCTGAGGGGATGGTAGGAAAGGAGCTGTGGATTGCTGAGGATTTCTAAGGCAGACCAAAGTTCATCTCAAGGGTTTGGAAATCTAAAAGCATCCACAGCCAAGCTTGAAGACACCATGTTAAGTGAAATGAGTCAGCCACCAAAGAACAGACCCTGCATGACTTCCTCCACGTGAGGTTCCCAGAGCAGTCAAATTCAAAGACAGAAAGTCCAGTGGTGGCTGCCAGGGGCTGGGGGAGGGGCTAATGGGGAGTTCAGTTCCATGGGCATAGAGTTTCATTAGGAGAAAGTGAAGAGTTATAAACACGAATAATGGTTGCACAACTGTGTCAATGGACTCAATGCCACAGAACTATACACTGAAAAATGGTTAAAATGGTAAATTTTATGTTATGTATGTTTTACCAACAACAACAAAATTCCAGGCCAGGTACCACCCAGCAAATTTTTTATATATCCTCAGGAGTCTGCAAACCTCATTTTAGATTATAGGACATATGGGATTTTAACCGTGTTCTTAGCTCCAGAATCCGTATGTGAGTCTTACCTGCTTTAATGTCACTCAGGGCAAAAAGGCCAACACGGGTATCTCCATTCACAGACCACTTCTGTGTCTCACAGTTGGGCTGGCAACAGTGATTCATGAACCGAGCATAGTTTCCTTTGGGACCAGCATCAATGATCCGGTCCTAGAATTAGAATTCCAACAGATGCTGCTCATCAGACCCTTTCTGAGAATTCTAACATATTGGAGATTCTCATTGATATTGAGTCTTTCCCAGGAGAGATTTTCAAGTGTACTCGTTGGGGAACTAGAGATGCAAATTCTTGGGTTGCGCTTCAGATATTAGAGCAGAAACTCTGAGGTGGGGCATAGTAATCTGTGCTATATCAAGCCTACTACGTGATTCTGAAAGAAGCTTTATCCACCAAATTACATAGTCCTGAGCCCTGGCTACTCATTAGAAATCACTCACAGAAATGTTACTGATGCTGAGACCCATTCCAAATGAATATCAGAACACCAGGAGGTGAGGATTTCACAAACCATAAGGGTACAAAACTTGATAAATGTTCAGTTTCACATCAGGAAAGAGGTCTATTACAAAAGCTAGTGGAAGAAAGGAAAAAACAAAAGCAAGCAAAACCTAATAATCAGATACAAAGAGGAAGCTCAGACACACATAAAATAAACACATTAGTAGTATGCTAGCATTAGAAATAAGTTTCAAATATAATTCTAGGCACCAATAAAATGAAACTCATCAAAAAATTCCTGTAATTGACAAGATGGTGACTTGGGTCCATAAGCTGAGTTCTATACAGTCACTTTACACGACCTCAACACACTAATTAAGTAGCGACAAATCAGGCTCTACTGAGGTGGTGGCTCAGTAGGCTGGGTGTCGACCTGCAAACTGAAAGGTCTCCAGGTTTATTCCTGGTCAGGGCACGTGCCTGGGTTGGGTCCCTGGTTGTGAGGGTGAACGAGGCAACCAAATCAATGTTTCTCCCTCTCTGTCCCTCCCTCTCTTCCTCCCTCCCTTCCTTCCCCTCTCTCTAAAAATAAATAAATAAAATCTTTTTTTAAAAAAAAGCAACAAATCAGTTTCTCAATTTGTAAGATAAAAGAGTAAAAGAATGATTATTTGACTTTTCTGGCTTCAAATTTTAATCCTACAGGAAAAATGTTAAAAGATAGTCTCCAACTTACACAGGATAGTGTAAGAAGAATGCTAAAAGCAGCACTGCCTTTGGCTGTATAGCCAGAAACAAGCAACTTACCTACTCCAGAATCCTGATCAACCATGAACACGGGAGTGGAAAGACACTATTCTGGGCAATGCATGACATACCTGTTACCACTCTGGCAGGGACAACACTGATTTCCCAACACGGTACTTACTTTATCTAAGGTGAGCATATAGAAATTAGTAATGTCGTGCTCCTGGGCGTAACGGATGCGAGCCCTGCACTCCTCTTCATCTATCAGCTCTCCCACATACTCATTCACGAATTCTCCCTGGAAAAGAAACAGCTCTTGACTTACGACAAAAAGCGCATTATTTATAGGTATGCCTTATTGAAAAAAAATGAAAAGAATGGATTCATGACTTTCCACAAATTCTCCAAAGCAGTTCATGTTTTGATGAAATGAGTCTCTTAACATAGGTTTAATCAAGAAACGTAACAAATATGCTGCTTCAACTATTTGACAATGAAAGCCACCTCCCCACTCCTTCTGTGACACTAAAGATCAACCCAAATGGAAGTAAATGAAGGCTCCACTTACCTGCCAGAATACTTCAGTTAAGTCAGTTTCCCTGATCTAGGTAGGTTCTTTCCTTGGCACACGCCCTGCTGCCCCTTCCCCATCTCACACCACTGTACCCGACACACTGCAGTAGCCATCCTGGCTTCCACTCATGCTGTCCTCTCTATACATAATGCTTTAACGCTCAACTGTTAAGCCAATAACTACTTGTTTTTCCAGTCTCAACTAAAAACATTTTCAGAGACAAGCACAATCAAGTTCCAGGCCCTTGGCCGAGTGCCTCCAGAACCCATTCTGCTTCCACAGGGGGCAATTCCTTGTTTGATGTTCCCCCCTCTAGAATGTGAACTTGATGAAAGCACGGAATGGGTCTCCTTTGGTGATCACTGCATCCTCAGCACACTGTCTTAGCCAATGACTAAACAGATCAACCCAGATTCAAGCCCTGTCCTAGAAACAGAATTGGTGAAATTCTTCAGAAAGTATAATCAGAGTAAGGTTTATTTTATTAAAATGTCAAATAAGACTGATTCTTTACAAAAACTACATATTATCTATTTATTAGAAACTTGAAGTTCATTCCAAGTTTGAAGTTGAAGATGCTACTTCATTTTCCCTCAGTAAAAATATGGTGAATTTTATTAGCAGGTGATTAACACCTCTCAATGATGTGCTCACTATTCTCTCTTAACTACAGGCAGTGGGATTTTCAAAAAAAGCAAGTAAGGTCATAGTGTCTATGCATTTCCCCTGTTGTTTCATGCTCACACACAGTGAACAGGAGCAACACTGAACACTCACAGATAAAGGATGACACCTGTTCTCAAGCCTCCAACTCTAGAAGGGCATGGCAAGATACAACAATCAGACTGATCCCTGTACTACTATTTTCCTCTATGATGAATTTTCTCATATTCATCAAGAATTATTCAAGCCACTGCGAAGAAGAAAAAAACCTGGAAAATTAAGGAAAGTTTTCTTCACCTTTTTAATATCTGTTTTTGTTCGGAGACCCCAGCCCCTCTGTAATGTGCGAAAAATTTCCACCTCTGGATACTGGCGCTTCGTAAAACACTGGTTCTGGCAGCGCCCTCCAGCGGGACACACAGTGGGGTGGCACTCGTAGAGCAGCATGCGGTTGATGCACTCGGAGTCTATCCCACAGGGGTTCTCATCAGTGGCTTTGCAGTTGCAGCGTGGAATCTCAGACAAGTCTGCAGTGAAGATCTGCACCCTACCGATGGGACGGTTCACCTGAAGAAGACACACACTGTAGTACACCAGGCAGGCCAGTTGCCACAAGGCGCCTCAGGAGCTAGGAAAGGGACTTTTCTTTTCCTTCAAGTTGCATGCCACATTTTGTGATTTTGAACCATCAAGATTTAGCACCGTTATTCACAACAGCTAAGCTGTGGGGAGCAAACCAAATGTCCATTGACATATGACTGGATAAGCAAAATGTGGTGTACAGATAATGGAATATTATTTAGCCTAAAAGGGAAGGAAATTCTGAAACATGCTACAACATGGATGAACCTGGAGGACATTACGTTACATGAAACAAGCCAGTTGCAAAAAGCCGAATATTGTATAATTCCATTTGCATAATGTAGTTACAGTAGTTAAAGTTAGAGGCAAAAAGAAGTGGTTGCCAGGGGCCAAGAGGAGAGAATGAGAGTTGTTATTTCATGGGTAGCGTTTCAGTTTTACAAGATAAAAGAGGTCTAGAGATGGATAGTGGCAATAAATACAAACATTATAAATGCATTTAATATCACTGAACTCTTAAATATGGTTAAGATGGTAAATTTTGTTACCTGTATTTTACCACAACAAAAATTTTAGAAGATTTAGGCAATTTGACATAAAAATAAAGCCTGACTTGACATACAAAATATGATTCCCACAAAATTTAAAAAATCATTTTAAAGAAGCAGGATTTCAAAGATGGTAGGCCAAGTAAATTTGAACTGGTTTCTACTACTACCACTGTAGCACAAAAACAGTAACCGACAATATGTAAATTAACACACGATTGTGTGCAAATTCAACTTTATGTATGGAAAACAATACTTTAATTTCATATAATCTTCATGTGTTAGGAAATATTCAGGACTGGCTCATGGACATAGTTTGCCAATCCCTGTTCTAAATTCTTTTCTTAGAAATACATTTGTTTGTGAAAAGAAAAACTAAGACATCAGATCAGCCTCTAAATTCTGTGATTAGATCCCACACAAGGAGCTGCTCTGTAACAGGCAGGCCAGCTATGGTTGATGTGTGACTGGCAGGCCTGCCTGGCTATCCTCTGATGTCTACGACTTCGAGAACCAGACTATTTACTTTTTACTGTGGCCTAACTACTCTCAGTGCTACGTCTCCATGCACAGTAACTCCATCTATCTCTCAGTACCCCACCAGGTTCCAGTACATTCAGACCCAATTTTAGGTTTTGAGGGGTTTTTTGTTTCCCCAGCAGTTCTAACTATTTATCAGGATTGGTATTTTATGACTTTTATTCTTAAAGGTTTACCAAGTATCAAAATTTACTTATTAAAAAGGAATAAAACTCATTCTATCTTGCAACTACTATGCAGGCCCATTAGATCTTTTTATATATCTAAAAGCACTATACATTATGGAATTTTAATGTTTGATTTTCCCATATCTTGTAATATTTTATAATTTCATTACTCACCAATCATTCCTAACATTGCTAAAACAAAAGGCAAAATAATTAAGTCACAAAAGCATGATACAATAGTGAAAGTCACTTTAGATTTTTTGTACTGCTTTGTCCAAAATACTGTATCTTTATTAAAAGTATAAAAGACTAGACATAACACTGTTTTTTAACATTTGTTTATTCATATTTTATTCATTACACTATTATAGTTGTCCCATTTTCTCCTACTTTGCTCCCCTCCACCCAACATCCTCTACTCCCTCAGGCAATCCCCGCACCATGGTTCATGTTCATGGGTCATGCACATAAATTCTTTGGCTACTACATTTCCTATACTGTACTTTACATCCCCATGGCTATTCTGTAACTACCTATTGGTACTCCTAATCCCTTCACCTCTTAATCATTTCACACATCTGTATACCCCTCCCATCTGGAAACCACCAAAACGCTATCTGTATCCATGATTCTGTCTCTGTTCTTGTTTGCTTAGTTTTTTATTCAGTTGTTCATAGATATGTAGGTACTGCCATTTTATTGTTCACAGTTTTCTTAAATAAGGCCCTTTAACATTTCATATAATAATGGTTTGGTGATGATGAACTACTTTAGTTTTTTCTTGTCTGGGAAGCTCTTTAGCTGACCTTTGATTCTAAATGATCTTTTTGCTGGGTAGAGCAATCTCAGCTGTAGGTCCCTGCTTTTCATGACTTTGAATATTTCTTGCCAACCTCTTCTAGCCTGCATGCAAAGTTTCTTTAATCAGCTGACAGTCTTATGGGAACTCCCCTGTAGGTAACTAACTACATTTCTCTTGCTGCTTTTAAGATTCTCTCTTTCTCTTTACTCTTTGGCATTTTAATTATGGTGTATCTTAGAGTGTGCCTCTTTACATCCATCTTGTTTGGGACTGTCTGTGCTTCCTGGACTTGCATGTCTATTCCCTTCACCAAATTAGGGAAGATTTATTTTTATCAAGTAGATTCCCAATTTCTTGTTCTTTCTCTTCTTCTTTTGGCACCCCTATGATGTGAATGTTGGAATGCTTAAAGCTGTCCCAGAAGCTACTTACACTATCCTCATTTTTTTCTTTTATCTCTCTCGTTTTATTTTTTTGCTTCCAAATCATTGATCTGATTCTCAGCTTCATCCACTCTGCTGTTGTTTCCCTGTACATTATTCTTTATTTCCATTAAAACAATGTAGCTGTTGGATCAATGGGAGGGGTTTACCCAGGCCAGTCAACTATGAGGACTGGCTGTGACCACTGACCAACAACCTTCACCCTCCTTGGAGGATCAGCTGTGCAGGGGCAGGGTGGTGGTGCTCCGATGTGGTCTGTAGCTGTCCACTGGGTGTGCCAGCTCTGGTGTTTCCTGGGTGGTGTGGGCCAAGGTCAGTCCCCACCTGCGTTGTGCTCTGGGTCACCCTCTTTGAGTTATAAAGCAATCTGAGATAGTTGGTACTTGTGTTGGACTTGGAGATTCCCAGGTGAAGCCAAGCTATGAATCTAGGATGGCTGCTGCTAGTGTCAGGCCTGGGGCCATTTAACAAGAGGTACGGGGGGCTGGGGGCTGACTGTGGCCAGCTGTTGCTTGTTTGATAGAATTTAGGAATTTCTTAAGTATAAGCCAAGACCAACCATTCACATGGAAAAGTCACAGTTAACAGTTTGGGTGGCCCCATAAGTTGTATGGAATAGTCTCAGGGGATTTCCAGGGTAGGGCAAATAGTTTTAGGCAGGTTGATGGAGTCACAGATATGATACCCACCTGCCAGCTCTGTGGCATTATTTGGGGAGGGCTCAGAAAAGGGACAATGGTCTCTGTCCACCTTTCTGTCTGGGAGAAAGCTGTCCCTCAGCTCTTACCTTGATGTCAGATACTTCAGGTCCTCCCCACTGGTGCCTTTCAAAAGCTGCTACCCTGGAGCTGGAGCTCAGAGGGAGTGAGTCTGAGTTAAGTCCATGTGTGGGCTCTTTAAGGGGAAGTGCTTGGGCCTCCAGTAGTTTCTTCCACCTACTCAATCCCTGCTGGTTTTTGCAGCCAGAAATCATGTGGACTTACCTTACTTGCACTGAACCTTGGGGGCTGGGGGGCCTGGTGTGGGTCTGGGATTCCTTGCTCCTGAGATATCCCTCCCGAATTTCTGTTCACCACATGTGGATATGGGACCAGCCCATTCTGCATCTCTGCCACTCCTACCAGTCTGGATGGATGTGGTTTCTTAAATTCCACAGTGGTCAGACTTCTATTCAACTTGAGGTATGATGTTTGTGAGTGATGGTTGTTCTGTATTTTAGTTGTAATTTTATGTCTAGACCTAACATCTTAATAGTCTGCTTTTAGTAGGGTTGCTAGGTTTAGCAAATAAAAATTCAGGACACCCAATTAAATCGGAGTTTCAGAAAACCAACAGGTAGTTTTTAGTTTGAGGATGTCCTAAGGAATATTTGGGACATACTTAAACACGCTAGACAATAAGTATGGTAGTGAAATAGATTTCTAAGAGAAATCTTAGACTATAATATGTACGCCAGAAACTCATGAATACAAAAAACAATGCATTTCTAATGACAAAAATATGGTATCTAGGAATGCTATCACGGTATTTTGCTAGAACATGGGCAATCTCACTTTGTTAATAGTATTTCTTTTATGTTTTCTGATATTTGAGCACCAACACTAACTTGATTAAAAGGTTGTTAAAAAGGGCCCTGACTGGTGTGGCTCAGGGGGTTGGGTATCTTCTCACAAACTGAAAGGTTACTGGTTTGATTCCAGGTCACGGCACATGCCTGGATTGCTGGCCAGGTCTCCAGCTGGGGGCATGTAAGTGGCAGCCAATTGATGTTTCTCTCCCTTCCTTCCTCCCTTCCTTCCTCCCTTCCTCCCTTCCTTCCTCCCTCCCTCCCTCCCTCCCTCCCTCCCTTCCTTCCTCCCTCCCTCCCTCCCTCCCTTCCTTCCTTCCTTCCTTCCTTCCTTCCCCTTTCTCTAAAAACAAGTAAAATCTTAAAATAAAAAAAGGGGGGAGGAGTTTAAAGGTTTTAATGTAAATACTTATTAAAATGTCTAATAAATTTGTTATTCATATTCCTTCATCTTTAATTCTGTAAATTATTCATGAAAATGATTTAAAAATAAAAAAAAATACAATATAAAGGGTTCACTGGACCCAGATAATAAATGGTGAAGATGCTCTTACCAGGTATACTAAGGGTTAGCTACACCTAACATGCAATCCCTGACCATGGGAATCCTAGTGACACCAGTCACCTAAATATTGAGTATCAACTACTACCAAGAAGACTTAACCATGTGTATTATCCACACTATCTCAGGGCAAGTAATGATTTTTTATCATGCTTCTTTGGTCCCTTTCAAACTGAAAGGTGTTAACTATGAACAGAATCTAATCTAATCTACTTCTGTGAGAAGACTTTCCAAAGCAGCAAAGACTATATCAATGCACAACTGGTATTATAAAGTGCACACAATTGCCAGGAATGGTGCTCTGGAATTTTTTTGTTATCTTCTTTCAAGCTCTTACCTCTATCTAAAAACTACTGTGCTTATGCTTCCAGTTCTTGTCATGAGTAGATGGGAAGAGGGCAAACTTTAAGTCTCTCCTTGAGATGGAGTCTCCTGAGGTCTTTTCTTACCTTTATATGCTTATAAGGTGGAGGCTTCTTATCATTCTTTCGGTCTTCCTGAAGCTGTCTTAGCTCTTTTTGTGCCTTTAACTCCTCAAACCTTGCTGCAGCTTCCTGAAGAGCTAAGAAAACACAACAGCACAGATGACTTAATCTCTGGGTGGAGTTGTTTATTTCACCTTCCCCCATTTTAAGTGGGAGGAAATTCATGTTTTAGACAAATATCACCGACATTACATGGAGAACTAAATATTATATATGACTTCTTTCAAGTAAGTTATAGTCCCCAGGGTACTTAGACAATAGCATTACGACAAAATAACCCATTGCTAAATGGCACAATACAGACTCCCAGCTTCAGAGGAAAATTTAAAACAAAAACAGCTGAGTTGAAAATGCCCAGATGTAGCATTGCCTAACGATAACTAGACTGTGTCTGATCAGCACAGTCACTGCCTGTAAACCTATTTCTCTTGTGAGTCCTGAACTTCCTGCTTCCAGAAACATGCTGCCTCTTAGGTGTCACAGGCACATGCCATGTTCCTCTGAAAGAAATCCAGAGTTGAAGTTTTCCTTTCCTTCTTACTTCTTCTCTAGAGCACCTGTCGTACTCTTGTCTCCTAAGACTCATTCTGTAGCTATTAGCTCTAACGATCTAAAACAGACCTTCACAGCTAATCAGCATTCAAGGCCTGTACTTTATGCTTGAAAGACTGTAATATCTGAAAAATCCAACAAAATCTTAAGATTTTGCCCTGCATGGTGTGGCTCAGTGGACTGAGTGCTGGCTTGAGAATCAAAAGGTTGATGGTTCAATTCCCAGTCAGGGCACATGCCTGGGTTGTGAGCCAGATCCCCAGTTGGGAATATATGAGAGGCAACCACTTGATGTTTCTCTCTTTTTCTCCCTCCCTTTCCCTCTCTCTAAAAATAAATAAAATGAAAAAAGAAATCTTAAGGTTCTCATTCTTCTCCACTTAAAATTTTAATTCATTATTCTTGACCCAGGTTAAAAATTCTAAAAATAATCCAGTTCTTCCCGCTTTCCTCTGTTGTTTTTCCCTATGCTGTCAATTCTTAAAAGAACATCCCACCCCTAATCCATCCCTTTTTCTCCATTTCCCTGTCAACATCCAGCATAATTTGTTTTGCCTAGAGTACTGTAAATTTTTCTTAAGTCCCTCCCTCCTTCATCCTATTTATTATTTAGCATGTCCTGCCTGGTCTATCTACTTAATGTCTATCCAATATCCGTATCTCTCCACCCATGGACATCTCCTTGTGACAGTCTTGTCATGTCCACCCAGAAGTCCTGAAATAGCCAACTCCCTGACAGTCCTGGTGGTAGTCTCTCAGTGTCTGTGGCCTTGCACTCTACTCACCGAGATTTCTAAAACTCTGCTCTGACCATATGAACCATTTACCTTTTCAGGCCAATAGCCCACTGCTCTCTTAATCCCATGCTTAAACTATACTAAATACTTGGGAGGTCGCTAACTCAATACATTAGATTCAATGTGCATTTTCACATGTGCCTTCTTCTCATTACAACATGTTAACTTCTTCACAGTTGGTGCAAGGGTTAAGAAATTTGATTCTGAAGACCAGCAATTAAGACTTGGAAACCTTCCTCTATCACAGATCAGTACTGGGACCTTGGGCAATTAATTTAACTTTTGTGTGTCTTAGTTTCCTCATCTGAAGGATAAGGATAATGGCACCTAACTTACAGGGCTGCCACAAGGATTGAAAGAAGACAAACTCTGAACTGGGCCTGCCAAACAATGGTAACTATTTTTGTTATGGTTAATTCTTCAAAGCATCACTTAGGAAAGAAGACACACGATTTGCAACTTCAACCCCCAGTGTATTTCTGTTTCCTATTGGTCTGCTCCCACCACATACTGTGCGCACTTCTGCTGTAGCACTCAATGAATGAGGTTTTGATCGCTGGCATCTGTGTCCGACTCCCATGTAAAAACATGTGCTTTTTGTAGGCAGAGGCACCCAGCAAGCCCAGGATCAAGGCATAGAAAGAACAGAATCCCAGAGCTTCATCAGGCTCAACTTTACCAGCAAAGATGTTGTTACTTGGTCACATCTGAGCCTACAAGGCTCAAGCTCTTACATCATTAGTACTGATCGCCCATATCGACACAAAAACCACATGGCCAACAGTTAAGTTAGAATCCACGGAAATTAACATGAGGCAAATAGAACCTTTATTAAATTTCTTCTCTTCAGACATCTTTCTCATTCCCCATACAGGAAGTTTCATTTGTTTACTACCTTCTTGTACCTCACCAGGGAGTTTCACTTGCTTAGAGTCCCTCTTCATCATGCGGACCCTTATACTTCAATGTCCACACATATTCAAATAATAAGAGATACCTGCGCTGCCTTTCTAAGGACAGCTAATGGAAGAAGGTAATTATCACTGAAAGGATACCAACTATGTGCCTTGCCAGCTGACTTTTCTATCACTCCACTGAATTCTCAGAGTGACCTTTACTCACACTACACAGTAAAAGAAAACTAAGGCTCATAGTTGAGTCAACCTCTCCCAGCCCCAAATGTCCTCAACTCCTTCATTGCAAGGCCAGCTTATAAATGTCTTTTGACTCAGAATATGCTTTGACTTTCACTATCTTATTTTGCTCCATGTTTTCAGTGAATTTTATTTCTTGCCAGCAAACTAAAAACAAAAACCTCCCTTAAGGAAATCCCAGTTAAATAAAGGTTAAATTCCAAAACAATGAATTATGAGGGTCAACTTCCCTGCAAATCCTGTAGCTGCAGCCACATACGCCCCCAGAGGGCAGAACACAGCTGCTAATGGAACGTATATGAACTCTAATACATAGCTGTGACACAGAACAGATTCTCTGGTAACAGAGGACTGCACTGGTCTGAGAAATAAGGATACAGTTACCTTTCTTATATGTCCCATCTACTCCTTTGCCCATCTTATCCTTGCTGCTCACATCCCCCTCCATGTAGGGGAAGACTCGGGCCTGGTGAGTCCACAGATAGTCATTAGACCCAAAGAAGAGTACGGGGAACTCGCCTACATCATGTCTCATCTTATCGATGTTGGAAGGAATAGCTCGAGGATGGCAGATCTCAGCAGGCCACCACCTGGGAAAGGTGAAAACAAAGAAGGAAAACTCTAAAAGACTGCAAGGCGCTAGGAAAATAACCTATTCTTTAGAACAGGAATAAAGAATAGCAATGTCTTTTTATCCACATTAAAGTCTCACCTTGAGCATCTTAATCCAACTAGTGAAAAAACAAGTAGTATGTACCAAAAGGTGGAAACACCCATCCTTGTACATATGCCTGCATGCACAGACACACTCCCTAAGACTCAGTTCTTTTACTTCAAGGAATCTGTAACAGGAAATAAGTATCTATATAACAGGAAGTATTATCTATAAGAATGAAAACCTGGAAACAATCTAAATGCTCAACATAAAGGGAATGACAGATCTAACTATGGTGTACTATGCAATAAAATACAACTTGGCCTTTAAAAAAGAAACTTTCAATATTAGGGGACAGAAAAATGACACCAGGTAACGCATCCCTGCCAAGCATGTAAATTAATACAACCACTTTAGAAAGATAGTTTGGCATTAGCTATTCAGTCTACAAACCCCTACCCTGCTCCTGTACCCTGAGAAGACCCTAGAGAAGCTCCTGTGCATGCATACCACCCCACCGACGAAGTGCTAACAGTCCACACAGGAGAATGGATGACGGAACTACATACACTACACTGTACGACTATGTTATATGAATGAACTGGAGCTCTGTGCTAACCAGAATAAATCCCATGAGAATAACAGTGAATGTAAAAAGTAAGCTGCAGGAAAATGTAACACTCCCTTTACATAAAGGTCTAAAGCATGCAAAAAAAAAATATATACATATGGTAAACCTATAGAGCAAGGCAAAGGAGTAAAAACACAAAATGCAGTAAGATGGTTCTCTCTGTGGGTGGGGGTCAAGGATGAATCCAGACAGGGGGCTGGAGGGAGACTTAAAAGTACCAGCAAGGCACTGTTTCTTTAACTGGGAGGTACATACACAGGTGTTCCTTTTATTATTCTTTACAATCATCCATGTCACAATATCCTTTTGTATATTCCATGATCAATAAAAATAATTTTAAGGAGAAAAAGCAAGCCACAAAAACTGAGTATAAACTACAAGGCCAATTATTTGGAGGGTGCATGTGTTGGTGTTATCTGCACGTAAATACGCCAGATTGCTAGCAAGCAATGTATCTTCCTTGTTTCTAAGATTTATAGGTTTGTTTCATGAATGAATTTTCTACATTTTCCTACAATCAAAACAAAAAATCAAGTTTTTTTCTTTTATAATGAAAAACTAATGGGGAAGGGGGAGACCTTGCTTAACCAGGGATATCGTTAGAAAATGTTAAGCACTCTAAGAGATCGGAAGAAGCAGAGAATAGTACAAAAAATGGCTGCCTGTCTCCTTCATGCTCACTCACCTGTATCTTCCAACTTTCACCCAGACAATTTCCCGGTAATGTGGCTTTTTGCCTGCTTTGCAGTCATTGCAATACCAGTTTCCTTCAGGGATATCAATGTTCAGGCATTCCCGATGAAAAGCAGCAGGGCAAGAATCACAGCAAAGAAGGCTGCCTCCTGTAAAAATAAAAAAATCTGCCACTTAGAAACACAGGGTTACATATGAGGAGGACCCAGCTGAAACAGCCTGTGCTCAGCACCTAACCAGTTATTTGTCTCTCAGCCAAGGACCTAGTAATTTAATTATTCAGAAATAATAGTAATTAGTTATTCAGAAAGATTTCCCTACAAGGGTTTCTTTTTCATTATTCCTGAACCACACCCTTTAAGGTTTGCTAGATTCACAGCAAGTAAACATGAGATGTTACTGGCAAAATTAGGTCAGGGCAAACCTCTAAGTCATATATGTATACACTCACATATGAGGTCTGTGCGGAACAAGCCCAAC
This sequence comes from Anoura caudifer, assembly GCA_004027475.1. NCBI lineage: Eukaryota > Metazoa > Chordata > Mammalia > Chiroptera > Phyllostomidae > Anoura > Anoura caudifer. Next base: position 44,549 of record PVKU01006017.1, read on the forward strand.
CATTGTTACTATAAAGAGAACAGTTTGCATGAAATGGATGTAACCTGGCAGCCAAGGAGAGTGGACTGGAATGTACATGCATGAAGAGTGATGGCTCCACTGTACTAGTCTGTGGGGGTGGTAGATGCCGTTCAGTGAGCATGTGTACTAGAAATAACTGAGCAAGCAGAGCAATGAATCTGTATCAAATTTTGCATTAAGCTTGAACATTCCTCCATGGAACTATTCATGATTCAGAAGGCTTTCAGGGACAATGCAATGAGTGCAGCATGAATAAAAGTGTGGCACAAAAGCTTCGAAGATGGTTGAAAATCTGATGAATGATCTATATTCTGGAACACCCATGACAAGCAGAACACCTGAGAATGTTGAAAGTGTATGGCCTGCAATCAACAAAGATCGGTGACTGACTGTGAAGACTAGAAGCTAATCTGGGGATTCCAAAAACTACTACTTCCGAGATTTTGATGCAGGATCTTGGCATGATGCATGTCATAACAAAATTCATTCCACAATTTCTGCTACCAGAGCAGAAGGAACATTATGCTGCAGTTGCTAATGACTTGATTCAAACCACGATCAATGAACCAGATTTCCTCAAGGTCATAACCAGAGATGAATCGTAGGTCTATGGCTGTGACCCAGAAACAAAGGCCTAGTAATCCCAATGGAAGTCACTTGGTTCTCCACACCCAAAAAAGGTGTTGCAAAGTCACAGCAACATCAAGACCATGTTAACTGTTCTTTTAAATATATTTTATTGATTATGCTATTACAGTTGTCCCATTTCTCCCCCATCATTCCCTTCCACCCTGCACACCCCCTCCCACCCACATTCCACCCCTTTAGTTCATGTTCATGTGTCATAAGTTCTTTAGCTTCTACATTTCCCACACTATTCTTGTCCTCCCCATTTTCTACCTACCACCTATGCTACTTATTCTCTGTATCTTTTCTCCCTCTCCTCCTCCCCCTACTCCCCTATTGCTAACCCTCCATGTGATCTCCATTTCTGTATTTCTGTTCTAGCTGTTTCCTTAGTTTGTTTTTGTTTTAGGCATGGTTAATATCTGTGAGTTTGCTGTCTTTTTACTGTCATATTTATCTTCTTTTTCTTAGATATGACCCTTTGACACTTCATAGAATAAGGGCTTGGTGATGAATTCTTTTAACTTGACCTTATCTGAGAAGTACTTTATCTTCCCTTCCACTCTAAATGACAGCTTTCCTGGATAGAGCAAGCTTGGATGTAGGTCCTTGACTTTCATGACTTGGAATACCTCTTTCCAGCCCCTTCTTGCCTGGAAGGTCTCTTTTGAGAAATCAGCTGACAGTCTAATGGAAACTCCTTTGTAGGTGACTATCCCCTAATCTCTTGCTGCTTCTAGAATTCTCTCCTTCATTTTAATCTTGGCTAATGTAATTATGATGTGCCTTGGTATGTTCCTCCTTGGGTCCAACTTCTTTGGGACTCTCTGAGCTTCCTGGACTTCCTGGAAGTCTATTTCTTTTGCCAGATTGGGGAAGTTCTCCTTTAGTATTTGTTCAAATAACTTTTCCACTTGTTGTTCTTCCTCTTCCCCTTCTGGTACCCCTATAATTCGGTTGTTGGGACGTTTAAAGATGTCCTGGAGGTTCCTAAGCCTCTCCTCACTTTTTTGAATTCTTGTTTCTTCAATCTTTTGTGTTTGTTTCTTCCTTCCTTCTGGTGCACTCCATTGATTTGAGTTCGTTTTCCTCCCATCTCTATTGGTTCCCTGTGCATTTTCCTTCATTTCACTTATTGTAGCCTTCATTTGTTCATCTCATTTGCAACCAAAATCAACCAATTCTGTGAGCATGCTGATCACGTGTTTTGAACTGTGCATCTGATAGGTTGGCTATCTCTTGGTTGCTTAGATGACTTGGCTTTGGGGCTTTGATCTGTTCTCCCGTTTGAGCCATTTTTGTGGGTTTTTTTTTTGGGGGGGGGGGGTTTGGTTGAGGCTGTTATGAAGTGAGGGGCGGAGCCTTAGGTGTTCCCCAGGGCGGGGCAGCCCAGTCGCTGGGTTGTGACACTGTATGTGGGGGCAGGGTCCAAGAGGGAACAATGGCGCTTGCTCCGCTCTCTCTTGGATTCCAGTCCCTTCCACTGCTTCCCCTTCACCTGGATTATCTTCACACGAATGTGGGACCGCCTGATCAGCCAGCCACCTTGGGTGGTCTCATTGGGTATGCCCATTGCCACCCTGTGCGCGGGGTCTGCTAGCCGCCGCCTGTACACCTGGGATCTCCCAGCTGCTGCCTGCGTGCCCAGGTCCACCAACCTCCACTTTTTCCTGCCACGACTCCACGCCTCTCAACAGTCTGGATGAATAGTTGTCAGACTTCCATACAGTTCAATTTTCTATCAGTTCTGCATGTTTTCTTGTTTCTAAATCTTTGTTATCCTTAAGTTTGGTTGTGCGAAGAGGCACAATGTGTCCACCTACACCTCCATCTTGGCTGGAAGTCTTAACTGTGTTTTTTGATTGGGAGAGTGTTGCCCATCACAAGTATTCTCTTTCAGGCCAATTAATAAGGAGTACTATCTCAATGTTCTTCGGGGGGGTGAAAGATGCAATAAGACAAAAACGGATGTAGCTACAGGCAACTGGTGATTTTGCAGCTTCATCACAATGCATCTGCTCATGTATCCCATCTCCTACAGAAGTTTTTGGGGAAACATCTAATCACCCAGGTGACTCAGCCCCCCTACAGCTCAGATTTTGTACTCTACCAACTTTTGGCTTTTACTAACACTAAAATCACCATTTAAAAGGGAAAGATTTCAGACCATTGATGATATTCAGGTAAGGGCAATGGAGCAGCTGATGGTGATTCAAACAAAAGATATGTAGTGTTCTGAACAATGGAGGAGATGCTGGGAAAACTGTGTGAGGTTTGAAAGGGATTGAGGTGTCACTGTCCTATGTACAATGTTTCATGTATCTTCAATGAATGTTTGTTTTTCATGTTACATAGTTGGATACGTTCTGGACGGACCTCGCATATACATTCTTTCCTCTTCACTAAAAGGCGACGCAGCAGAGAGTATCAATGACACACAAAGACTAGTGTATAAAGAGGACAAGCATCAACTGATGTCTGATTTAAGCTCTTAAAATCACATGACCTTGGAGAATTCACTTCTCTTGCTGAACTGTAATTCCTTTAATGGTGAGGTTTTTCCTACAATGAACAATAAATAAGCGGACCTGTTTGAGGAGAAGTGAGTGATCAAATTGCCCACTAGTGACTGACACATAAAAGCAGTCATCGCCTTTTTATATTGCTAACCTTTCCATCTTTTCTATGATTGGCACTCTCATGACACCTATGGCCCCTTTCAGAATAGCATTTATATATGCATAAATGTAATACATAAGCTAAAAATGACATAGATTATATTAAAATATAATGATCACATGGACACTTCTACTCAGAAACCATTTCACATTCATTTCATGTTACCCTGGAATTAAAAACAGTCTAATGCTGAAACTATTTCATCTTCCCATGTTTAAGAAACATGAAAACTTGCGAGCCTGTACTTCACAATCCCAAACATTAAGAGGAGAATTATAGAATGTTATATTTAAATGCTATTAAATACCAAAATTCTGTCTTTAACTTTATTCTAAACTAAAGGTGATACAATAACAAGCAACAGTTTTCACCAAAAGAGAGTTTTATTTTACTTACTTTGTAAAGATTTTATTCATTTATTTTTTGAGAAAGGGGAAGGGAATGAGAAAGAGAGGAACAGAAACATCAATTGGTTGCTTCTTGCACGGTATCAACTGAGGACCTGGCTGGCAACCCAGGCCATGTGCCCTGACAGGGAATAAAACTCGTGTCCTTTCAGTTCGCAGGCCAGCACTCAATCTACTGAGCCACACCAGCCAGGGCAGAGAAAGACAGTTTGTTTTTGTTTTGTTTTTGAAAGATTTTATTTATTTATTTTTAGAGAGAGGGGGAGGGAGAAAGAGTGGGAGAGAAACATCAGTGTGTGGTTGCCTCTCATGCGCTCCCTACTGGGGACATGGTGTGCAACCCAGGCATGTGCCCTGACTGGGAATCAAACCAGTGACCCTTTGCTTTGCAGGTTGGTGCTCAATCCACTGAGCCACACCCGCCAGGGATGAAAAAGACAGTTTTATAAGAAGTAGATACAAGTACAAAAAAAAAAAGTATGATGTCAAAGTTTACACAGGACAATTAACAAAGCTAACAGAGTCCTCTCTGTGCATTAAAACACCCCGAACTATATCAAAGTTCCAGTTTCTACCCATATAAAGTATATTTACTATCCTTCTTTGTTTTAAATTAACACCATAATTTGAGGATACCAATCACGTCCTGATGCAGACCCTAATCAATAAGTGGAGCTTTTCCTTAAATTACCAGGTTACATAAATCTTGAGAACAAAAGTAAAAGTCCACTTCTTTGTTAACTTTAACACTATTTATTATACTCAAATTTCTTAAAGGGGATGCTCATCAAATTACACACGTTTACTCTTTACCAATTATTCCTTCAAAATGTTCATAACCACACAAGTTTCTGTAAAATTGCATGACCAACAAGTAGATATTAAAACAAAAAACAAAACAAACAAAAAAACAACTCATGGACATTGTTCCCAAAAATTTACTAATCAACAAAATGTAGTCATTCTGAAAAGGAATGAAGAAAATGGGTAGGAGAGCAGGTGTCACCTTCACACTAGAAGACGGTGGAGCAGTGTCAACACCAGTCTTACTTAGAAAAAGAACGTGCAGCCTAAAACACTTGCAGTGACCCAGCATGTACTCCTCGTGCAGAGGCACAAACAGCCTCACACTGAGAACTACACCCCTACAGGTACTTCTCTGAAGCTCAGTTCTGCGAGAGAACAATTCAGAGCTGTAAGCGCACTGCAGTAAACAGACTGGCAATGAGTACAAAATCCTCCACTGAACTAGCAGAAATCAGGGTGTGAGAAATGGACAGGAATTATGTAAGATGGATAATATTGACTCTGTTCTGCAGGAGAAATACTTTTAAATTGAATATACAAAAGATATAAAATTACCGTTTCCTCCACTTTATAAGACTTTTAGAAACATTAATATTTAATATCCCTTACAGTAAGGAAATTCATAAATTTCTTCACTTTCCCTTCTTCCATTTAAATTCATGTAAAATTAATCTAAAGAAAAACCCAAAAACAATTATACCATGACACCATCTTCTAGAATTGCTTCTATCCAGTTATATGCATAGATGTCTGGACTGATATCACTTAATATTAAGTAATTTTTTTTCTGATGGTGAGACTCAGGTGATTTGGACTTTGTTCGTTCTTTCTGTTCCTTTCTTTTTTTGTCTTTGTCTTTCAGACTTACTGAGATATAGTTAACACACGACATTGTGTAAGTTTAAGATATACAACATAACAACCTGATATATGCGCATACTGTGAAATGATTAACACAGTAAGATTAGGTAACACATCTATCATATCCCAGTTACATAATTTTTTTTGGTGGTGAGAACTTTTACGATGTGCTCTCTTTGCAACTTTCAAATATTTAACACAGTCACTATGCTGCATATCACATCCCCCACACTCACTCATCTTATAACTCGAACTTTGTACTGTTGGACCACGTCCCCTCATTCTTCCAACAGTGATTTTGTCTCCTATTTCTTACTGCATCAACTCTTTAACATTTTGATAAAAATCAAGTCACTATTCAAAATAAAAATAAAACCTGTTCCTATTGGGGAACAAATCCAAATTTGGAAGTTCTGTCATATTAATTTATACTCCTCATATTTCTTGTAGTAGCAATGTGAAGAAAACTTTTTGTTGCAATTAAGATATTGTATTAATCTTTTTAAACTATTCATACATCAGTAAGTCATAACTTACCTTCTGAGCATACAAAACACCAGCTAACATTAACATGTTCATGATTTCGACAGCCTCGCCTGGGTGTAAAATGATTAGGGCAGATGATACTATTAGATGCAAGGATCTTTGACCCAGCAGCCAGGCAAAAGTCATTGGCATGGTATGCCACAGGACAGCGGACACAGCGCATCAGACGACCTAAAAATATGAGACACAGGAAAATCGAGGAGGAGCAAAAGAAAAAACAAACATATTAAATATTAAAAAGTGTGAGTTATTCAAGTTTATTTGCTAGTACCGAGAAAACGTTGCATATAGAAAAAAGCACTACTAGGGCAAGGGACTTTTGAGAGCTTGTTTGAAAGTTCTAGCAGGGGAGCGCAGCTGCTCTATACCTTCGACCAAAGGCCAGTCTCCTCTCCTCTAGTTGGGAAGGCTGTCTTCTTTGAGTGAGCACACAGCTTCAGGAGGGACGCACATGGATCAGTGAGGGAGGAAGGGGACACATGCCTAGCTGGCCAGATCAGCCACATCAACCCTGGCATTCACTGGGGTGACACATGTCGCAGTTTGATCGCCCTCACATCCAGGGAGGGGATCTTAAACACCCAATTCACCATAAAAAGCTCAGGTGGGAACTATATAATTTCAACACAAGGAGTCAGATCCCACAATGGTAAATAAGCCTGCCTCACCAAAAAGCCCTACTGAAATCACTGCCCTGATTCCTAGGAAACCTGGAATCACCTGCTAACTAAATGGTATGTGGAGATGTGCACTACTGGAATAAAAAGCCAGATGGCAACACTATTATTGCTTGCTTTTGTTGCCTGATGTTGTGATTCTTAAAGCCTTTCAGGTAAACGAGCCCCTCTACTCCTTACTGATGAAATTATTTCCTCTAACATACTTCAACTGAAAGCCATTACCAAACCATCTAAATGTAACCTACAGTAACAACTGAAAACAGGAAGGTACCTGATGGTTAAATGGCAATTTTGATCAAGCAAATTAAATTACTGTGATTAAGACTGATGAGCCCTGGTTGGTGTGGCTCAGTGGATTGAGAGCAGGCCTATTCTCAGGCCTGTTCAAAGGGTTGCTGAATTGATTCCCAGTCAGGGCACATGCCTAGGTTGTGGGCCAGGTCCCCAGCAAGGGGCACATGAGAAGCAACCATACACTGACATTTCTCTCCCTTTCTCCTTCTCTTTCCCTTTCTAAAAATAAATACAATCTAAAAAAAAAGAAAGAAAGAAAGAAAGAAAGAAAGAAAGAAAGAAAGAAAGAAAGAAAGAAAGAAAGAGAAAGAAAGAAAGAAAGAAAGAAAGAGAAAGAAAAACTGATGAGATCTAGAGGGCCTGGAAACCAACTTACAAAAGGTAGTGCCAATCTGGTTAAAATACTAATTAATGAAAAAAGTCAAAACTACTAAAATTTCCTGCTAAAACCTCAATGGGTGAAGTGGGGGATCTTTGGTCACACAAGCTTTTAACAGTAGAGACACAATATTTGGCTTTTAGGAAAATCATTAAGAGACCCACTATTACTGAACAGAAAGAAATTATTATTTTCCCGGTAGGAACAGATTCAAAAACTTGAGTTTATCTACATCCACCAATAGTTTTGGAAACTTCAGCTCTCTGAAATGAAGCAGAAAAAAAGCTTTTAAGAGAGGAGTTTCCATTTTAAAAAACAAACTTAACAAAAACAAATCAACACAAAACAAAAACCTCACTTTTGACCTACACGCATGTCTGAAGGATATCACATGTGACCACAGATGTAAAAGGGCCCACAGGAGAAGAATACACTATGGTCCAATGCAGTGGTCCCCAACGTTTTTGGCACCAGGGACCAGTTTGCTGGCTTGCCTGCTGCTCACTTCCTGCTGTACGGCCCAGTTCCTAACAGGCCACGAAGTGGTACTGGGGGTTGGGGATCCCTGGTCTAATGGAGTAGGTAGCAGGATGAAGACATGCAACAAAACACTTTTTCAAACTAAATCTCAAATAAAATTCAAATACTTAAAACAACCATGTAACGTTAGGGCTCCATAGAAAACAATGTGACTATTTAACTAGTCCATTACTCTCTTCTCTCACACAAAATACTGGTACTCTGACAAAAGCTAGAGAGATCACGAAGAGACGTGCCAGAGAGCATCTGGAAACATGCACTGCCAATGGCACTGCTATTTTACAATTCAATTGGTTCATGTGAGAAACCTGTACCTTTAGATGCAGAAACACTGGCTGGATTAGCAGCATGGCAGGTTATACAGATGTGGAGGGAGCACCGGAAGCCCTTGTTCTGCATGACAGTGGGTGGGTACTTCTGGACACACTCTTCATGGTAAAACTTTCCACACAAGGGCAGAAGGCACCTTTTAACATCTTCCCCACTCTGTTTACATACAAAACAAGTATGGATTCCTGGGAAAGAGAAAAAAGATAACATATTAATAACAATTCAAGAACTTACCCGATGTGAAACCATTAGATGAAAAGTTAGTGACCACACAATTTCACATCAAATTCCACCAGGAGGGAGGGGGCAGGGGGCTGGGTGTAGGGTGTGTTCCCTCCCCACCAGGCAATTCTGCAACACCAGATGGCTGTCCTAGCTCAATTCTGACACTATCTACCTAGAGATAACAGCAGATCCCACAGGTTAAGGACTCAGCCCTAGAGAAGGTCATGTCCATGCACTCCTTCAGACACCAATCTTCAAGACCAGGTTGTGGACTATACTTCTGAACAACTAACTATAATCCCCTTCTTGGGTTCAATTAATTTGTTAGAGCCACTCACGGGACTCAGAGAAACATATTACTTATTAGATGGCCAGTTCTTATAAAAGGATATAACTCAGGAACAGCTAGATGGAAGAGATGTATACAGCAAGGATGGGGAAATGGCTCAGAGCTTCCACATCCTCTCCAAGCATGATACTCTCCCAGAACCTCCACATGTTCACTAACCCAGAAGCTCTCTGAACCCCTCCCTTCCTTTTGGATTTTGATGCATTAATTACACATACATGACTGGGGACTGTTTTAACCTCCAGCCCCTCTCCTTTCCACTCCTCTGAGGTCAGAAAGGTAGGACTGCAACCCTCTAGTCACATGGGTGGTTCTAAGGAACCAGCCTCCATCTTCAGGTGGGTCCAAAAGTCACCTGATTAACACAAAAAAGGCATTCAAAGACAGCTTAAAGCTGTCTTTTTCCCATCACTTAGGAAATTCCAAGGGTTTCAGGAGCTCTGCACCAGAAACTAGACAATGACCCAATATGTATTTACTGTAAATCACAGTATCACAGTAAGTAACTTTAAAATAGACTGATCAGGCTGACAACTAACTCAATCTTAGATCACTACTCAGTGGGAAACTGACAATGATACATGCTTGCTGACATGAATAGGAAATAACAGAAGTACCCATCACCTTGTCAAGAGAAAACTGACCAGAAACTAACCCAATCTCTACAAGTTTCTAGGGAATTTGGAGAAAAGAGAAACAAGTTAAATTAAACAAACACCAGAAGGGTACAATCAACCACATTTAGAACGTGGAAAATTTTGTGGGACAAATGGCCACTGTCTTGACAAACAGATGTCAATTTAAAAATAGGATGAGAGGGACAGGAATGTTGTCCTTTATGAGAAATTTAAGAGACATATCAAAAATACAACGCAAATTTTATTTGGATCTGTGAAAAGACATCTTTGAGATAAGTAGGAAACTTTGAAAATGGCGCTGGGCAGTGGATGACACAGAAGGGTTACTTTATAATTTTGCCACACACTGGATATATGTATTTTTTAAATGTTCTAAGTGTTAGACCTTTTGACCCAGAAAGAAATGACCCAGAAAAAAAGTAGTTCGTGTACAAAAAATTACATCATATCACATCACATCACATCACATACAAAAGTTAATTCAAAAAAGATCATAGGTCTAAAAGTAAAACCTAAAACTATAAAATTTTAGAAGAAAACAAAGAAAATCTTTGTGACCCTTGGGTTAAGAAAAATGTCTTAGGCATGACACCAAAGTAAAGTCCACAAAAAGAACACATTGATAAGCTAAACTTTATCAATATCCAAAGAACACCATTAAAAAATATGAAACACTGCCCTGGATGGTGTGGCTCAGTGGATTGAGTGCCAGCCTGCGAACCAAAGGGTTGCTGGTTTGATTCCCAGTCAGGGCACATGCCTGGGTTGCAGGTCAGGTCCCCAGTAGGCGGTGCTTGAGAGGCAACCACACACTAATGTTTCTCTCCTCCTGTTTCTCCTTCCCTTCCCCTCAGTCTAAAAATAAATAAATAAAATCTTAAAAAAAAAAAAAAAAAAAAAAAAAAAAAAAAAAAAAAAAAAAAAAAAAAAAAAAAAAAAAAAAAAAAAAGAAAAGAAAAGAAAAAAGAAACAAGCCACAGATTGGGAGACTAATCTGAAAAGTATGTATCTGACAAGGGACTTGTATCCAGAATATAAGGAACTCTTAAAACTTAACAGATAAGAAAATAAGCAACCTAATTAGAAACACACACACACACACACACACACACAGTTCATCAAAGAGGATAGCAAATTAGCAATAAGATGCACAATATCATTTGCCATGGGGGAGATACACATTAAAACCACAATGAGATACCACCACACATCTGTCAGAATGGCTAAAATTAAATAGACTGACAATGCCAAGTGTCATTGAAGATGGGGAAGAACAGAAACTCTCACACATTGCTGATGGGAACATAAAATGATATAAACATTTTGGAAAACAATTTGAATGTTTCTTTAGAAGTTAAACATATACCAACCGTACCTACCACATGATGCAGCCATCTAAGGTATTTATGCAAGAGAAAAGACAATGTTTCCATACAAAGAACTGAATGTTCACAGCAGCGTTATTTATAATAGCTCAACCTGAGAACAATCCAAATGTACATCAATAGATGAACACATAAACAAACTGTGGTGCATCCATACAATGAAATGCTACTCAACTATAAACAGGAATGAACTCTCAATACCTGCACTGATGTTGCTGAATATCAAATTAACTACGCTAAGTGGAAGTTTCACAGGTGTGTGTGCACACACCCCCACCGAAACTCACCACACTGTACACTTTGTGCAGTCTCTTGTACCACAAGCACACTTAGATACAGCTGTTTTAAGAAAGAGAAAAAAGTACTAACACACACAACATAGATGAGTCTCAAACCATGCTGAGCCAGACACAAAAAACAATGAAGATTTTGATTCCCTTTACATGAAACACTAAAAAAGAACACATCTAATGTGAAAGCAGATAACTTGCCCGAACTGAAGAAGGGGGTGGGAGGTAAGGGTGGGTGAGATGTGTAAGGGTTAACTGAGAACTTTCTGGAATGATAGAAATGTTCTAATATTTTCCCTGTGGTTGTGGTCACAAGGGTATATAAATTTTTATCAAAACCTGTAGGAGCCCTGACTGGTGTGGCTCAGTGGGCTGGGCATTGTCCCACGGACCCAAAGGTTGTCAGTTCAATTCTCAGTCAGGGCACATGCCTGAGTTGAGGGCCAGGACCCCTGATGGGTACATATATAAGAGGCAACCAATCACTGTTTCCCCATATATCAATGTTTCTCTCCCTCTCTCCCACCCTCTCTAAAAATATACAAATAAAATCTAAAAATAAACCACTTATCAAAACATACATTAAAATGGGTGCATTTCATAGTAGGTAAATTATACCTCAATACAGTTGAGTTTTTAAAAAACAGCTCTGCCTTAGGTAACCTGCTCAGAGAATAGCATATCATAATAAAGACAAGGCTGGCATAACTGGATCACTGCACAAAAGTCGAGATCTTTCTAAGATTAGGCAAAATAACCCCACAACTATCTAGTCCTCCAGCTTTTGCCTCCCCCAGTGTTAAAGGTGGCAGTGGAAAGATGAAATAACTCAACAGGACGTGGCCACCTATTTACAGACACCAGTACACCCTGTCTCATTCTCCACAGGAACCACCCTAAACCTACACTCTTCATTAGAAACATCTCTTCCTAACATTCTCACCAAGCCAAGAAAAAACTGCTTCTGCTTCCTTCTCCTGTCTCACAACTGCACGGGACATTCCCATTTTACCTTTTCATCTCTTACCCTCTTTTGCTTGTGACTGTACTCTTCTGATTACTCTCCTGGAAAGGATATTCATTTCCTCACATGGTTCTTAAACTTCATCCTACAAAAACTCAAGATGCTCTTCCTCTTGCCGCTATTAATATCCTCCCTTCAGCTACTGCCCGTTTTTGTTAAAATCCAGCTTCTCTAAGAAACAGTGTTTACTGCTACCCATTCGCCCTCACACTGACTTCATGTGGCATCCTCTGGTGACAAGTCAATCATTTCTCACTGTCAACTACAACAGCCTCTATTCACTCTAGAACCTCCTTGATCTTGTCTCCTTGCTGTATCTGCCCCTGCTTATGACGCCCCACTCCCTTGGCTTCACATTCTTTGACTTGACCCTCCTTACCCTCCAGTGGCACCTTTTAAGGAGATACCCCCAGGTAATGTCATTGACCTTCTTCTCATTCTACAGATGCTTTCTCTTTGGCCAGCACCATCCACACTTACGGTTTTAATTACTTATGAGCCTAAGACTCAGTCCTTATTTCTTCACTACTAAAACGCTGCACCACCCACATATAATGCTGAAAACAGAGCAATCTCCTTAGCACAATTTGGAGAGTGCTTTACAGGTCAGTCTCATCTGACCATTCCTAGTTTCTGACTCAATTTGCATATTATAACTTTTAAAATGTCACTTTTTGGGGGTAAAGTGTTATTGACATATGAAGAAAAGTACACATATCCTAAGTGTATTATTTACAAATAATCATGAAGTAAACATACTTATGTAATCACCACTCACAGCAAGAAATGGAAATCATCACCAGTAACCCAGCCACCTGCCCCGCCACTCACCAGTGCCTCCTCCAGAGAACATCCTACATGCTAACAGCACTTATCTATGCTTTACCCTCTACTTCCATCATGGGACCTCTGTCCTTCCCATCTCCACTTCTTTCTTCGAGTCAAATTCAGGTATCTTTCTCTGTGGCAGTGGCTCGTCTTTGTTCACAGAGCACTTTAAATGCGCCTCCACTGCAACACTTTTTGAATTACATTATGCTGTACTGTATATTCATTATTCACTCAGAAGCTCTTCAGAGGGCAAAGATCGCACAGCACCTATGTCTATAGCAACTAGCCCAGTACTGCAACAAAACAGTGTCTCCTATAAATGAGAAACTTTAAAACTCAGACCTTCTTTGGGAGAAGACCCCTCTATATCTAACTTTACCTGTGCGACATTCATTGCAGATAAATTTTCCTCTGGGCATCTCAGTTAATCCAAGGCACTCCAGGTGGAAAGCCCCACAGCACTGAGCCTCACATAACAGCAGCTCACCCAGTTTTTCACAGTTCTGTTAAGAAAAAGAAAACAGATCTGTCTATAAAAAAAGGTTTTCAAAAATCCCAAGCAGGAGGCCCTCATGAAGAAGATTAACAAGTAGCTTTGCCAGAAACAAGAAAGCCCACCAATCATTTAGCCAATATTTAATGATTACCTCCTCTATGCCAGGTAGCACAAGGCCCTGGGTCTCGTGGTTCTTATATTCTAAAGACAGAAAATACAAGTGAAAACTTAAACAGAAAAGGTATCAGACAATGATAAGCATTAGGTAGAGCATTCAAACAGATCTTTGGATCGGGTGATTAGAAATGGCCTCTCAGACTGGCTCTGAATGACAAGTCAGCCACGTAATGTGAAGGAGACGCAGGAAAGCAGCGTGCATAAAAGTCCACAGGCAGGAACAACCACGGTATGTCTGAGAATCACAAGGAAAGCCTGTGTCACTGGACTAAAATGGACAAAAGTTGTAAGAGGCAGAAGATGAGGTATGAAAGAGACAAAGGCCTGGTTAGGTGACCTTACAGATTACAATACAGCATTTCAGATTCCAGATGTTCCACTGGAGAGCTTTACCAAGGGAAGTCTAAAATTAGACATTCATTCAAACACAGATCCCTGTGACTGTGGAAAATGGAAAATGAGCTTAATAAGAGTAGAAAGGTGAGACTAAAAGCAAAGAGAATCAAGAAGACTACTGCAATGGTTGGAGCAAGAGCTACTAGCTAGCTGGACTTGGGTGAGAACTGTTCTAAAAGGGCTCCAGTCAATGTCTGAACAATCCTTGAGATATGAGCCATCTCAGAGAGACCATACTCCTCAGATGATCTCACCTAAGACAAGGTGTCACTTAAAATAGAGCCTTAAGAAATAAGGGTCTAGATCTATCATTTTGGAAACATTCCAAAATGATAGAATTTATTAAAATTCTGCAAAATTCCCAACATTTGTTGCTTTTCACCCCTCTAACATCCTGACTTGTTTCCCCATAGTGGTAAGTGAACACATGCGCGCGCGCGCGCGCACACACACACACACACATAGTTGTAGACTCAGATGGCTAGGTGAATCTAGTATCTTCAGGAACTCAAACAACTAGAACAGCTCCTGGCCACTTAACATCAAATAAATGAGTAGGCCTTTGGGGGAAAAAGGCCAGAGGCAGCCAGAGATTAAGAGGAAATACCAAGATCCTAATCAATTTGTAGTCTGATCTACTCCCACATGTTTTGCTATCCCATATTCACACATAAAAAATGACAAGTGTCATAAATATTATATATTTTGTTTTGTATATTCAGAGTGCCAGTGACATTAAGTTCAATGTACAATAAACAAATTGACCTTCATCACTGAAACAGGAAAACTTCAATTATAGTATATATCAAAGAATATATTTTTCATATTAACCAAATGTATAGAATAACCCTTTAACTATAATTCATCTTTCAAAATGGGACACTTGAGAGTAAAAAGAGGCACCACTAATAAATTATACAAGGAAAACATTTGAACAAAAATTGATCTAATAAACAAGTCAGGACTGCTGAGTCACCATAATTTTAATCATTTAACCTCACCTGAAGATATGTTTATTGATTTTAGAGGGAGAGGAAGGGAGAGAGGGAGAAACATCAACCTGCTGCCTCCAGCACATGCCCCAACCAGGGACTGAACCTGCAACCTTTTGGTGCATGAGACGATGCTCTAACTAACTGAGCTACCTACCCAGCCAGGGCATAATCATTTTTTTTTGTTGTTAATAAATATAGTGGGCCAAACAGCCTGTGAGGACTAACCCTGTGTCTGGGAACTAGTCTGAACAATCAACCTTCTTTAATCAAAATGTGTGTGTGTGTATTACATACACAATGTACATAACAGTGAAAATGAATAGACAAAGAAACTGAGTTAAAATTATATTTGCCATAATAACATTCTAAGTCCAGGTTAATATTATTTTTTAGCTGTTTAAATTAGGAAAAAAACAAGCTATATCTTCAACTTTTTATATGCCAGGTTTTAAGAATTTATTGGGGTGGCCAAAAAGTTCGTTTAGTTTTTCTGAATGATGGTCCTAGTTGTGCTTAGTTGTCTTTAACTTCATTTAAAACAATTTTGTTGAATTGTATTGTGACAGCTGTCACATCAGCATGCATTTAAAAAAAATTTACCGAAATTAGTGAATTTTTGTGTAGTCATTTTAATGCTGAAGATGGAAGAAAACACGCAACATTTTCTGTGTATTATGCTTTACAATTTCAAGAAAGGTTAAAATGCAACTGAAATGCAAAAAAATATTTGTGCAGTGTATGGAGAAGGTGCTATGACTGATTGAACATGTCAAAAGTGGTTTGTGAGGTTCCTTGGTACTATTGACATTCTGGTCAAATAACTCCTTGCTGTGGGGCTGTCTTATGCATTGGAAGATGTTTAGCAGCAGCCCTGGCCTCTATCCACTAGAAGCCAATACTGGGAGACAGCTGCTGACATACTCAAAAAATATCCAAATCAATGAAGTTATTGGTAAAAATGAAAAATGTGTCTTATTCTACAGAAAAAAACTAAATAGACTTTTTGGCCAATGCAATACAAAAGTAAGTCAAGACCATAAAAAGAGAACATAAGCAAAGCATTCATTTGACTGGCTCTACTCCCAAGCCAAATAAAGGCTCCTTTACAATAAAGTGGAGCCACATCTCACATAGAGGGTTTGGTTAAGACTCTAAACCTAGACTGGGTTTATACACTGGCTTCACTATTTAATATCTCTGTCCCGTTTCCTCTTCTATAAAATGAGGACAATAACGATAATCTACCTTATAAGATTGTTATGATATAATATGTAATATTTCTAGTGATTGGAACAGTGCTTAATACATAATAAATACTATACAAATGTTTATTAATTAAATAGAAAGATACAGGCAAGTAGGTCCTCTAAAGCTGTTACATAGATGACAGGTCCTGGTCCTCTAAAGTTACTACTTTAAAGCAGTGAATAAATAAAATAAATCTCAAAGCAAAATTACTATTAAAAAATTCCTTACAAACTGAAAGAGTATCACTCTGAGAAGTACAGGGGAAAAACTGGTATTTGAGTGAGCAACCGCAGATTCACCTTTTCCATCTCAGACCTGTTTTCAGATATCTTACTCATGGGCAACAAGGGCAAGTGATTCATCAACAATAAATACTTCTCTTTTCTCTTTTAGTAGGGAGGGAAAAGAGGTAATCTTCAAAGGGAAGTGACTCCACTGGAATAATCCAATGAAATTATTATTCTAATCAAGACTGGACCATTAAGAGATGGAGAGGGCTTCTCTTAATAGATAAGCATACAATCGAAAGATAAGTGGGCAACGCATTCTACCTGACAAACATTCTCCTTGAGTGCAGCTCCTCCGCCCCGTTCGCCCTGCAGTTTTTTAGACACAGGCATCCCGTGGTCGTTGTCTATGCCCTCTTCAACAGCCTCCTTGGGGCTTGTAGCCGTCCTGTGTGTCATCAGGTCTCCCTTGCAGAGAAAAAATAATGTCCCACATCTGCATTATTGATGTCTCCTCCATGTGACCCCCTCCCTCTGGGCTGCTATTTGTCTAGCCATCAGCACTTACAGATGTTCAGCCAATCACGCGGGCGGACTGCATGCAATGTTAGTTCTAACCCTGCTGTGATTGGGCGGGTAGTGGGCGCCTCATGCCCTGCCACTAACTGCTCTGAGGCTGTTCCACTGGAACTTTTTGAGCTGTTCCATTTTAAGGTTTCACTAAGGGAGAGAAAACATTCTTAAGTTTATTTGATTACTTATTTGTCCTTCCAAGATCAGTGTTTCCTAAATAATGCCCCTCTTGGGCACTCTATTCAAATTGTCCTGGAAAGAAACACTTCTCCTTACATATAATGTGTGATGCTGGCCTAACCTGTTCTAATGCTCTTTTCACCTGAGTTGTAAAAGCCAGATGTAGCATCAATGACTACACTGATGCTCTACGAGGAAAGAGTTTTAAATCAATGTCTACTTCCTAAAAGCTGAGGTTTACAAATAGCAGTCTAAAATCAAGCCATTAATGATTTGAGAAATAAACAAGTAAGTGTTGCCCCTAACTGCAGCAGTCTCAACTCTTTTAAAGGGCAATGTCCAAGTTCATTTGGATTGCCTGGTTACTGGATATTGTGCTCGTTGGTTTTTAGAAAAAGTTTACTTTTCTGATGAAACAGTGATATATTTCATCTGACACCTACAGCATAGGATGTGATCTTATAAAAAGGTCATACCCACAGATGCTACATGTGCTGTGATTGATTTTTACTAGGGTCAGACTATCTGTTTCTCCAGCATTCCTTATAGCCATTAACGATTTCAACAGACTACTGTTCTTAAGAGAACTCATGGGAAAGAAGGATGTGGCCTCTACTGTGAAGGGTAGCTTCATTTTGCAAGGTCAAAAGATTAGGAACTGAGTAATACCTCTGAGCCTGGAATATCTCTGGATGAATCTTCATTTTTCATTTTTTTATAATGCATCCTAGCTGTAGCATGCCTTTGTCGTTTCCGCCTCCTTGGTTTATCAAACATCCTGGCCGTGCCTACAACAAGAAAACAGGTGTTACCTGCTGGCAAATGATATACATGTCCAAAAACTCCTGCCTTCAACTAAAGGAACCTCAGAGAATTATGGAATGTCAGAGTAGAAACTAACCTTAAAACCTTTTTAATTCTCCAACTTTGTAGATGAGAAAAACAGAGGCAGAGAAGAAAAGAGACTTACTCATGACTACATAAGTAGTTTGGAAATTAGCTACCTATGTATAAATTCTGCCTTGTACATAATAAATAATAAATATATAGATAGGTTATTAAAGCAATTTCATTCCACTTCAGTGATTTTAAATCTTTTTCATCTCATGGCACACATAAACTACTAAAATTCCATGGTACATGCCCTGACTGGTATGGCTCAGTCAGGGTATGTGCCACACTGGCTGAACATCATTCCACAAAAGAGAAAGGTTGCAGTTTGATTCCCAGCAGGGTGCATGCCTGGGATGCGGGTCCAGTCCCAATCGGGGTCTCTACAAGAGGCAAACCACAGATGTTTCTTTCACACGTCGATGTTTCTCTCCCTCTTTTTCCCTCCTAAAAATAAATGAAGTTAAAAAAAAAATTCTGGGGCACACCAAAAGAATATTTTTGTTGATCTGACCAAAAAAAAAAAAAGGTATGATTTTGATTCATTCACAGGGACAACTACTGTTGTGTTGGCTATTGTCATTTATTTTTTATTTGACAATCTAAGGGAAAAAAAGTGAGTGCCCCTGACTAAATAGGTATTGTATGTTCTAAAAATTCTTGCAGCATACCAGTTAAAAATCACTGTCATCCATGGTTGAAATTAAAGACTTTCTAGCTCCTCAAAGGACTTTAATATCCTGTAGATGGGGAGAAAATGTATTTACTAATCAACTAGGTACCAACGCAAAGGCTGAACTTTGGGAAACTACCTTTGCTCTCTTGGACTACCTAATGGAGATGAAGAAGCTCTGCTATCAAATCTGATAGCCTATGACTAAAGGAAGAGTTAATATAATGGCAAAATAAAGGTTCAAAATTCTCATGAGCTGAAATATTTAGATGAAATGTACAAAAGATAAAGTGCAGATTGTAGGTTTTATTTAAAAACTAAAGTATAAAAGTATAGGATAGAGCTGCTACTATTTTGTAAGTTTTTTTTAAAGCCAGAAAACAAATTGATAAACCTAAGGAATAAGCATAATAGGTTAAAATAATCTAACATACTGCTAGATTTACTTACTAGAAAACTTAATAATCACTATCACTTTCAAAAATGTATGCATTTAAGACCACAGAAAATGTAATTGTCCCATGATACCCTTTGCTGGCAGACCACATCTGATACAGTGGGCTCAAATCTGGGCTAATGTCTCAGGAATGATAGTAATTAATAAATGTCATTGGCAGACAAAGGATCAAAGTGGATCAAAAAACTGGCATGGCTCTGGTATGGTAGCTTAGTTGGCTGGAGCATCGTCCTATACACCAAAAGGTAGTGGGGTTTGACCTCCAGTCAGGGCGCATATGAGAGGCAACCAATTGACTCCTTTTCCCTCTCCCCCCTCCCTTTAAAATCAATAAGCATATCCTTGGGCAAGGATTTAAAAAAAATTGGCATGGAAAAAATCTGGGGTGGATAATAAGATGTGTGGCGATTAATTTGGTCAAGTCTGGGTTTAGTTCCCCAACACCTGCCACCACCTTTCATATTCAGGTTTCTTCTATAAAATAGAGATAATGCGGATAATATCCTAACTCTTTATAATGCTTTAGATTGATTAATAGTCCTATGCAAAGGACTTGGTAAAATAAATACTCCAACTATGATTACTATATGATTATTGAATGAAGGGCTGCCCATTCTGCCTATGGGTGAAGAGAAATCATTAAGTAGAAGTTCCAGGAGTCAGATTCCAATTTAATGTAAAGATTCCCAAGCCCTTAAGAAGCAATCATAATTAGGCTCGAATATAAGCTCTCTTTTTCAAGCATATGCTCACAAACTCAAGGTTGCAAATGTGATAAAAGAAATTATCTGTCAAATACTGGTTTAGGCGATTTGTAATTTCCCTCTCAAGTCAGATTCCCTACTTTCTGTCCTACAGATTCAAAAATTGAATCAAAACCAAGAAAGTAATGATGCAGTCTGGAGAATTTTCTAAAAAAAAAAAAAAAAAAAATTAAGAAGCTGATTTTTTTCTACTGTTCCTAAAATTTCCCTGTGTTAATTCTAATTTCATTTAACTGATTTCAGTATAAAGCTGAAAATGAGGATATACTTGGTGCTTCACACTCTTTTGCCTTACACTTTTTACATCTCAAAAATACTCACCTCCACCAAAGTCTTTAGAACGAGATCCAGCACTTGATTCAGTAATGTTATTCTCCAAGTGACCAGCTTCATAACACTACAAAAAAGTAAAATGCAACATAAAAATAAACCCTACAGTATATGCTAAAAGGTGAATGTTTTATTGCCATCAATACAGAATCCCAGGTCTTTTTTAAACAATTGAAAGAATGGTATGATAACAATAAAGGGTTCAACAAAAACTTCATAGGGAAAGGCATCAGATTAAAAAAAAAAGTTTCAAAAGACTAATGACCACCACATGCTCCTTAACAGAGAGAGTGAGTGATGGGGGGAAGAGAGAGAGACTTCCAATATATAAAGCAGATATAGAATATAGCTCTGACTGAAGTGGGAAAAGGAAGAGAAGGGGTATATACCCAGAGACTCACCATCTCAGTTCTATTCCATAGCATCCTGTATTTAAAAATCTACCTTCTTAAAATTGTATTTATAGTTATTCGATTTTAAACAGATGTTTGATGAATTCTGAATATTAAATAACTATAAATCATTGAATATCTAATTAATATACATTAAAGCAAAACTGAGACTCAAAACATTTAGATGTGAAGAGTAATTCCTAACATATTGTATTCCTATACTACTAATGCTTGTATGAATTAGTTCCAGCCCAAGAAAATGACTTCTCCTACAAGAGTACTTTTCATCATGACTATAAAACAGAATTGAGTAGCCACAAAGAGTCAATATAATGGATGCTATTCTTGGTATAGTCTCCAAAGTTTGAGGTCAAAACAAGATGAAATACAATTGTGAATTTCCAAATGCTCACCATATACATTAATAAATCATAAGAATACTACTTTCCTCATGTTCAATGTACATCAGAATCTTACAAAGCCAAATAAACTAAAGGAACAAATGTTAGATATCCAGTTAAATGAACAAAAGACTAGAAGACAATTTGCATATTAAAAAAAGACCATCCATTATTCAGATAACCAATTTATAGTTCTTTGTTTAACCCTTGCCCAAAAGCTGCAGAACAAAAACAATGAGAATGTTCCCAAAGCTACAGTCAGAGAACAATGCAGAAAATACTCTTCATTTCCAACCTCATCAACTTAATTCTGTAAGTTAAAATAGATATACCAGAACCAAAAAAGAAAGAAAGAAAATCACACTACATGAATAAAATCCCATCAGCTCTTCTCAGAATGACAATAACCACAGACTTCAGCACACATGCTAGAGGACATAATTGCAATGCCAGTAACTTCCTCTGCATGTACTCTGGTGTGAACAGGATCAAGCCCGTGCACCTTTCAGTTACCATTACCTCAAGAGACAATCCCTCCTTCCCTGACCCATGACTGAATCATCTACGCATGGGGTGGCCCAAGGTGCATTCCCAAGACAGAAATGAATCATGGTTTCCACCTGATGACAAAATATATACTTCAGAGTAACCAGGACCTCAACTGTGAAGCTGCCCAGGTCAGATATCAGGACTACTCCTAAAACAGAAATAGAGGTTACTCTCTCCAGAATCTGGTTCTAGTCATCACCAATAATCGTGGTTTCCTATTGTTTTAGTGCCAAATATAATGCCCATCTCCTTATCAAAAAAAGCTAAAATTCAATAGTGAGTTATTAATTACATCTAATGCTTAAAAAGAGACAAAAATTTTACAGACAATTATAAAATATCAAAGATTTTTAATAAATGCTCCTAGAACAATTGGACATCCATATGGGGGCAAAAAAAAAAAAAAAATCTCTTCAAAAAATGAAGATGAAACAAAGATCTGTACATAAATTCCAGAATCAAACTCCTAAAAGAAAACACAGGAAGAACACTTTTCTGTCTATGAAATAATCATAAAAAGTATTACTCATAAAAGAAAAAATACATAGAAAATACTCGCATGAAAGACAACTAAGAAAATAAATGGGCAAGCCCTATCCTGGGAATATTTACAGTACATATATCTAACAAAGAACTTATATAACAAATATTATAAGCGCTACTAAATAGCAACCATAAAAAAGATGAATAGCCCAACCAAAAATGTATGTATGCTTAAACAACTTTACAAAGATAGAGGAATAACACATACTGAGAAGCTCAACATCGTTAATTAGTGAAATATAAAAAGAACCATAGTTAGATATCATTTCATATCCACCAGAATGGCTAAATTTAAAATGACTGACAAACTAAAAGCTAGTAAAGATGTGGAGCGTGAAGCTGTACAACCACTTTGGAGAACTGCATGGTAGGTTATGTATAAAATAAACATGCATGAACCAGCATCCCACATCAAGAGAAAAATATTTGTCCACCAACAAACTTGGGGAGAAGTATTTGCACCTGCCTTAAGATTAACAGCTACAAAAGGAAAACCTCAAATGTCCATCAACAAGAGAAAGAATAAGCAAATTGTACTTGGGATACTACTCAGCAGTAAGAGGGAATGAACTACTAATTATCATACTATGAATGTACTTCAAAAATGAATGTTGAATAAAAGAAGCCAGAATAACAGAAGTAAACAATACATATAACATTCAGGAAGAAGCAAAAGGAATCTACAATGACAGAAGTAAGAAAGCCTTGCCTCTGGAAAAAATGAGAATGAGCAACTAAATGAAAAAAGTACACGAGAAATTTCCGGGGTGATAGGTAGTACTCACATGGTAGATATAACTGTCTATCACACAAAACAATGAAGGTTTATGCATTTTATCGGTGTCAATTGTATTGCAATTAAAAAGAGAAAAGAGCCCTGGCTAGTGTGGCTCAGTTGACTGAGCGCCGACTTGGGAACCGAAAGGTAGTTGGTTCAGTTCTCCGTCAGGGCACACGGCTGGGTTGCAGGCCAGGTCCGCAGATGTGGGGCCATGTGAGAGGCAACTATTCAGTGTTTCTCTCCCCTCTCTTTCTCCCTCCCTTACATTCTCTCTAAAAATAAATAAAATCTTTTTTTTTTAAAGGAAAGAAAAAGAAAAGACTTCTCGGATACACTTGCCTATGTAAATTTAAATTAAACATATAAACTAAATTATGCTTTTCATTTCCTTAGAGGAAAAAAATAACCCTCAAACATGGCAAGTCACATTTTAGATTAGAAAACTACCTTTGACAGAGTAAGATTATACAAATTAACACTATATTTGCAAGCAATGAAGTCTCAAAACCACTGAGGATTCATCTTATTCCTTCAAATTATTCACTTATATATGCCAATTATACCTTAATAAAACTGGGGGGAATTCATTTTCTTAACTGGCCAGAATTCTTACTTTCTTCAAAATTTGTGTCTCCTAACTTCTAGCAGTATAATAACAACCTTCCATGACTTACCTGGTATGACACTTCTACTAAATTTATCATCTGATTGCAAACGTTACTTCCCCACACAAAATATCTGACTAAATTCCAGCTTCCCTGGCCCTTCTCATCTACCTCTTCCAAGAAGCTTGCAAAACAGCTAGGATTTGAATAACACAAAGCCAGGAGAGGAAGTACTGCAGAAAGCAATGATCACAGCTTTAACTGGAGTGAAGAGCACAAAGCCAGCATGGTGAGTTGCTGACTGGTCACAGAGGCTATGCAAACTGAGAAAGCCTGGAGAGCAGGAGGTGAGTCTAAGAGTAACTGTAAAGTCCATGTCATCAGGCTACTTTGAAAAGAATAAAAGAATTAAAAGATACAGTGTAGTTTTTAAAATAAGGATAAAATACAAACTAAAATTTACATTTACACGCTAATATGGATGGGTGAATATCTAACAAAAACAAAAACTTAATGTAGGATTAAAAAATGGGAATTTGCTATAGTTAAAGAAAGAAGTCCAAAAACTGAAATTATTTGATGATAAGCTGCACTTTAAAGAAATTTTTAATGGGAAATCTGTACATCACACAACTGAAATTCTAACATTTACCATGTGTTACTCCTCACAGTAAGGGGTGTAAGATGTTTCCTGAGGAATCAATATCCAGCTGTTATCCATTATAAAATTTGAAAATCAATTTTCTATTTCCATCTACTATTTAACGATGCTTTCTTGGCTAATAAAACCAAGTTTGCAAACTCAAAAACTTAAATTCAAATGTTTCTGCCTGAATTACCACTCAACTGGATCTTTTCTGAGGTTTTATGCAGACAGGGCAATGGGACATGAGTAGGTTAATGCTTTGTAGAGTCGGAAGTAAAGCAGAAATCTGGTAACAGCTTTTGAGCCCATAAAAGAAATTGTAAAAACACAAACATTATCCTCTGTAAAGATACCCTAAAACCAAATGATACATATGTCCACACAAATGCAAAACAGCCTCTTAATATAGGATCTCTCAGACTGACATTCTGTGATTTCTATGTATATGTGCATTATTTGAATTGACTACAGTAACATACCTTTTTAGAAAGGCCAAGATCTCCTTTCTTGGGCATAAATCCAGGGTCTAAATCATTTGATTCAAGAAGTTTCTTAGTTGGTTTTCTCTGACGCTTACTTTCATAATTTCCTGAAATGCATGTACCTTTTAATTAGATGATGTAGAAACTGGGCACAAACTGATTTTTAAAAATCTATATACCACACAAAAATGAGTCACCATATTTTTTTGTTTCTCTCATCACCTTGTGGGGAGGGACAGAGAAGGAATTTATTTACTCTACAGTGTTAGTTAACATCAGACAAGAAAACAGTTCTCAGATACAGACAAACCAATGGAAGGATGTGCCTTTGTGTGTGAGTCACACAGAACACAGGGAGAAACAAAAAACGCAGAGCTGCCTTTATAGCAACTCACTGGTGGCAAAGAGAAAAGAAGTGAGGTGGAAGCAGAGCCTGAATTCTGGGCATAAATGAATCAGGATTAGAATTTTTGTTCTGCTCCTAAATAAAAGATACTCATTTACTTTGTAAGATTGTTCTTAAAAATTATGTTAAAAAGCCTAATAATAGAGTTTGGCACATAATAGGTAATGAAAGAGTAACTATCTTTATTATTCTATTTAAAGTCTTTTTGATTCTGCATTACTTGATTAAACACAATTTGGATACTTTTTTAAAGATATTCTTGGGAATGTAAAAAGTTACAACCAAAATTTCCCTTGGCTGACTACAATACTCAATAGTCAGAAGATGAATTAGACACAGTATGTCTAGATCCAACTCTCATCAGGTGACACAGAGAAGAATAACAAAGTGAAAAGCAATTGGTAATTCACTTCAAGAGAATACACTTAACTGCTTACTCTGTGTCAGGTAAATTACATTATACATTACATTATGATCTCCACTTTATACATGTAGAAACAAGTTCAGAGGTTAAACAACTTCCCAAGTAACACACAAGGACTGGTGAGAGCCAGTATCTGAACTGTAAATTTCACGTGCTCACTCCACAGTGTGCAGTGCCTCTCCCTCAAACCCCTGCTGTCCTGGGTGCTGACTCACATGGTAGCTGATCAACTATGAGGAGCAACATAGAGTAAGGAGAGTAATTTTTTTAAGTGCCTTCTTAACAGTGTACCACCAGTTTACAATCATTATAACAATTTAGCCAATACTTTAGGGATTTCTCAGGACAAAAGTAGGTACTTTTATTGTATACAGATATACCACTGGCTTTCCATCAAAACACTAAAATCTCCTGCTTCTTCTAATCCTATCCATTTACATACTTAGCCCCTATTCCCATCTTACCTGGTGCTTTAACTAGCAATTCCTCAGATGGAAGAACAGGCCTTGGAGAGACTTCCAGAGCCACAGGCACAGACAAGGTCAGCTGTGGCAACTCGGCATGTCCACCTCCAAGATCTGACTGAGCCAAAGGCCCTTCCAAAAATGGAGCCTCCCTTTCAAGAACTGGAGGTTCTTCTTTGGTTGAAATCAAAGAATTCTCATCCACCTGCTTGTTCTGAGCATTAGATCGATTTCGCACTAAAAGGTTTTCCTCTTCACAGCGGGAACTTACCTAAGAGCAAAATATAAAAACAGAATCCATACGCCAAACTTGTAATTTGAGTGTTAAAAAGAATAATGTACTTAAAGAGGAATAGAATTCTGATGCATGCTACAATACAAATGAACCTTGAAGGCATCACACTAAGTGAAATAAGCTAGTCAAAATCAAGTAGTATTGCATGATTTCACTTATATGAAGTACCTAGAATAGTAATATTCAGAAAGAAAAAAACAGAATGGTGGTGCCAAGGGTTGGGAGAGAGAAGTACAGAGTTTCAGTTTGGGAACACAAAAAAGTTGTGGAGGTGAGGAACAGTGGTAATAGTTGCAAAACAATATGAATGTACTTAATGCCACAGAAATGGCCACCTAAAAATGGTTACAAAAATTGGTTACATAAATTTTATGTTATACAGCCGTATCCACAGGGCTTATGTTCTAAGACACCCAGTGGAAGCTAGTAACCCTGGGTAGCACTGAACCCTATATATACTATGTTTTTTCCTACACATAACATACCTATGATAAAGCTGAATTTTAAATTAGGCACAGTATGAGATTAACAATAATAAATAATAAAAGAACAATTATAACAATGTACTATAATAAAAGTTATGTGAATGTAGTCTCTCTCTCTCTCAAAACATCTTATTATACTGTACTTACCCTTCTTCTTCTTGTAATATGAGATGATAAAGTGACAAACATATTCCTGGATCTGTGTCATTATCCCTCACCTGCCATGAACGGCCTGGTGTCATTCACTTCAGCAGATCCCTTGCTGAAGTCTTCATATAGGCTCAATGCTTTCTGGTACAACACGTTGCTATCAATTGGAACACGTTTTCTGTTCATATCTTCCACCCACAAATTGAATACCTTTTCCATCTTAAATAAGTACTTATCACGCACTGTGACTGTAGCTTTTGCATGAGGTGCAACAGCAAAACTAGCATGAATTTCTTTTTCCTTCTTCACAATTTCACAGATAGAAGACTCATTCTCACTGTAGATGTTAGTAACCTCAGTGTACAATTGTTATGTTTCTTATTAACTCATAAGTTTCACTTAAAGGAAGCACTTTATGGCTTCTTTTGGCATATCAGAATTGTCAGCCTCACTACTCTTGCACTTTGGAGACATTATTAAATAAAATACAAGTGACTTAAACATAAACATTGCAATGCCACAATAAATGACCTGACAACCAACAGGGCTACTAAGTGACTAAGGGCGAGCAGCATACACAGCATGGATACGCTGAACAAAGGGAAGACTCATGTTCCGGGAGGAGCAGTAACAGGACAGCCAAAGATTTCATCACGCTACTCAGAATGGTGCACAATTTAAAACTTATGAATTGATTATTTTTGAAAATTTTCATTTAATATTTTTTACTATTAAAATTGCAGAAGTGGGGAGACTACTGTATATATTTTACTATAATTTTTAAAAAGTGGATAAAAATGTAGTTGATTAAGATACACTAAAGCTTATAAAAATTCATTAAGGCCATTGTGATAATAAAAAAGAAAGGAAGAAAGATTTGCCAATATATCACCAATTAAAGCAGCTAAAAATGAACTCTTAATGTTAAGTTGATAAATATAATAAATGGAAAAGAAGAACTTATTCTGTCTTTCATGTATTTCAAGACAATAAATGGTTCAGTTTATAAAAGATATTGATAGAAATTGCCAGCTAATAAAAATAGAAGAAATAATGAGATATAAGTTTCCATGTTGTTAATTCCCAATGAAATTGATACAGGCAAAGATTTTCAATTGACATTTATTTATTTATTTTGAGAGAGAAGGGAAGGGAGGGAGAAAGAGAGGGAGAAAAACAGCAATCAGCTACCTCCTGCATACCCCCAACAGGGCACGTACCCTGACCAGGAATTGAACCAGAGACCCTTCAACCTTGCAGGATTACACTCAACCCACTGAACCACAGCAGTTAGGGATTCAACTGATATTTAAAAAGCCATCAGGGAAATGAACGATGGGGAACAGGACAATCTTTTGGAGCCAAAGTAATTACACACGTGCTGCTGCTTGATCGAAAGGGGTAAAACCTAACTTAAAAGGGAAGAATCAGTTAGTCATCACTGTGAACAATTAACTGGATTCAAATGCCTTCTGATGCCACGCAATATGTAACAGTATCACCTATGATGTAATCTAGCTAAAAATGTTTAATGTCAATCTATCAGTGTTAGTTATAACTTCCACTTAACAGGAAACACAGAAGGTAGAGAAATAAGCTTAATAACACCTATTATGAAGCAATCACACACAACTGGATTAACCAAATGTGGTACTTGCATTGCTTAGATAGACAGCATCATAAAAAGGGGACTTTTCTGAATTCGACAACCAGAGAGAGCCCTGGCAGGTATGGCTCAGTTGACTGAGTGCTGGCCTGCGAACCAAAAGATTGCTGATTCAATTTGCAGTCAGGGCTTATACCTGGGCTGTGGACCAGGTCCCCGATTGCGGTGGGCAAGAGGCAACCGATTGATGCTTCTCACACACATCAATGTTTCTCTCCCTCTCTTTCATCCTCCCTTCCCCACTCTAAATAAATAAATAAATAAATAAATAAATAAATCCTTTAAAAAAGAAAAAACCACCACCAGATATGTGTGATCACAGACTGGATCCTGATTTGGATAAAACAAATGTAAAGCTTAGGGGACAATTATGGAAATCTGAATAAGGATTTGTGGTAATGTTACATCAGTTATGAAGGAAAAAGTTCTACTTTTTAGAGGTGCATATTATTTGTGGACAGAAAGTCAAAATGTCTCTAATTTACTTTAAAATACTTCAGTTTAGCCCAGGCTGGTGTAGCTCAGGGGACTGAGCACCAGCTGTGAACCAAAGGGTCACTAGTTCAATTCCCAGTCAGGGTGCATGCTTGGGTTGCAGGCCAGGTCCCCAGTGGGGGCACGTGGGAGGTAACCACACATTGATATTTCTCTCCCTCTCTTTCTCCCTCCCTTCCCCTCTCTCTAAAAATAAACAAAATTCTTTAAAAAAAAAATAAAATAGTTTAAAGAAACTGAATTTAAAAATACATCAAATAAGGTATAATAACATTTGTTTAAAAAACTAGAATCAAGGGGGGTGGGGAGGGCTGAGGTGGTGGGCTGGAATGGGAGCAAAAGACATAAAACTGTACAAGAACAACAATTAAAATAAATTTTAAAAAAATTTTAAAAATAAAAAATAAAAAATAAAAAACTAGAATCATACTGCTGTATTTTTAAATCATTTTTTACTAAACATTTTTTCCTAAATCACTAAAAACACTTTGAAAACAAAGGAGGAAATACACACAGAGAGTACAAAGACTCATTTATACATTTCCTGTATAACTAACTAGTATATGCTAAGTATTGTGCCAGAGCTGGAGGTAAAAAACGAAAAAAGTAAGATCCCAATTAAGGAAATTATTGTCCCATGAAGACAAAATATGATATTGAAAGCAAATTGCAGCATCCTAAAAGACTAATGAAAGATTTTAGAAATGATGGAACTTACCTTGTGCACCTGTTCCTGTACCTTCTTTTGTTTTTTCTTAGGAGCAAATATCTGATCATATTCTTCTGTATATTCTAGAAGCCATTTGCTTGGCTTTCTAAGGCGTTTCTTCTCTGACCGCACAACTAAAAGAGAAACAAGTTCAGAATTAACTAAAAAGAAAGAAGAAAACCCAATGTCTTCATGCATCCATCTCTGTACTCCAAAAGGTACACAGATGGAAAACTCTCAAAAATACTGTGGCTTAAGCTTCAAGAGACTAAAATAATTTGCTATGGTTTATCATATGCAAAAGATGGGAGGATAAGAATTTAATTGCTCTGTAGACACAACACACAGACTATCCAATCTTACACAAAAGATTAAGTTGAAACTAGTATCTTACAGTCATAGACACAATTAACATTAAAATACAGATACTAAGATAAAATCATAAAATACATCATGAATTATTTTAAGTAACACCTCTATGGATTATGAAGAATACTGGACAGATATTCAGATAGAATATTTACTAATCAGTACTACCACATAAATTTCAAAAGCACTCTACATATACTTCATTATCAGGGTTGCAGTGAGTTTCACACTAGAAAACAAATATTTCTAAACAGAATCATCAAAAAACAGATTTAATTATTTGTATACCATTACCTCAATGATATTAAAAAAAATGTATACCATGTATGTCAAAGTCAGAAAATAAGGTGAAAACATAGAATTTTGGGTACTTGCTTTTAAAAAACCTCTGGTGTTTTGTGGTCAGAATATCCAAGTATCATACCATTTTTCTTTGAAATAATGAAACACGTTTCTATTATAATTTCCCTATAAAACTCACATGTTCATACACTTAACATGTTACAGTCATTGTACTGTACTGTAAGCTCTTAAAGAGCAGAAGGTAAATGCTTACAGATTTCAGGATACAGTCTACTTAAGAAGCAATAGGGATTTCAGGCTACGATGATCTCAGAGGAAGCTGTTTCTGCCTCAGCTGGATGTGGCAATGCTGATGTTCTTTCAATAAAAGGAACACAAAAGTTGAAACCAAAAACAAAAAGTCAAAGGCAAGCTTGGCAAATGCTCTTACACTGCTCAGACAGCACATACAGAAAGAAGCCATAAAACCTTCATTAGGACAAAATGTGAGAAATAATTTCTTTCTACTAACTCAGACTCGTATCTCGTTTAGTTTATTTAAAGATAATGTAAAAGTAGCTGAATACATACGTGGCTTTTTCTGGCTGCTTTATTCCTAATTGTGAAAATTTGGCAACAATCAAGATGTAAGTGAATGAATAAATAAACTGTGGTATATCCAGACAATGGAATATTATTCAGCACTAACAAGAAATGAGCTATTGAGCCATGAAAAGACATGGAAGAAACTTAAATGCATTTTACAAGTGGGAAAAAAGTCCAGGCTAACAAGACTATATGCTATATGATTCCAACTATATGACATTCTGAAAAAGGCAAAACTATGGAGACTACAAAAAACTATAGAAGAAATTCCATAAAAATTTAGAAACACTTTGAAACAAATGAAAACATAATATGCCAAAACTTCCAAAGGTAGTACTATGAAGAAACTACCTACGTTAAAAATAAAAGATTCCCAAATCAACACCCTAATTTTATACCTCTAGGAATGAGGGGGGAAAACATTAAACCCAGTATTAGCAGAAGTAAGCAAGTAATATATATTACCAGAAATAAGCAAAAGAGAATTTAAAAAGTATCAATGAAACTAAGAGTTGTTTTTCTGTAAACAAAATTGACAACCCCTTGGCTAGATTAACAACAACAACAAAAAAAGAGCCACGAGCCCTGGCTGGCGTGGCTCAGTGGATTGAGGGCCAGTTGCCAGTCTGATTCCCAGTCAGGACACTTGCCTTGGTTGTTGGCCAGGTCCCCAGTTGGGGGTGCTCGAGAGGCAACCACACATTGATGTTTCTCTCCCTCTGTCCCTCTTTCTCCCTCCCTTCCCCTCTCTCTAAAAATAAATATCCTAAAAAAAAATCTTCAACAAATATTAGCAAAGTGAATCCAACAGCAGCTTATTAAAAGGATTTTATACCATGACCAAGCAGGATTCATTCCTTGGGTGGAAAGACAGCTCAATACACAAAAATCAATAAATGTAATACAACACATTAACAGAATGAAGAAAGAAAATCACATGATTATCTCAACTAATGCAGAAAAGGCTTTACAAAATTCAACACTTTTCCTGATAAAAACACTCAACAAACTAGGAAGAGAAGGAAACTATCTAAACATAATAAAGATCGCATATGAAAATTCCATAGCTAACAGGATATTCTATGGTAAAAAACAAAAATAAAACAAAACTGAAAGCTTTTTCTCTAAGCTCAGGAACAAGGCTAGGATGACCACTCTTTCCATTTCTATTTAACACAATACTAGAATTCCAAGCCAAAGTAATCAAGCAAGAATTAGAATAAAAGACATCCAAACTGGAAAGGAAAAAGTAAAATGATCCCTGTTCACAGAGGACATGATGTTGTATATAAAAAACCATGAAGATTCCACAAAACAAAGAAACAAAGCCCTGTAAAAACTAATGAATTCAGTACAGCTGCAGGATACAAAAATCGATATTCAAAAATCAGTTTTTTCCATACACTGAGTAATTCAAAAAGGAAATTAAGTAAATAACCCCATTTACAGTAGCAAAAAAAATAAAATACTCAGGAGTAAACTTCACCAAGGATGTGGAAAAGCTGTGCACTGAAAACATACCACACTGCTGAAAGAACTTAAAGACAAGTAAGCGGGAAGATATCCTGCGTTCACAGACTGGAAGACTTCACACTGTCAGATGTCCATACAACCCAAAAGCAACCTTCAGATTCACTGCTACCCTACCAAAATCCCAAGGGCACTTTTTGCAGAAATAGAAAAAAACCACCCCTAAAATTAACATGGAATCTCTAAGGACCCTGAAAATAACCAAAATAATCTTTTCTGTTTTTTTTTTTTTTCCAAAATAAACTTGACAATAAAGAAAAACACAAAGGCCTCTTACATTCTGTTTTCAAAACATATTACAAAGCTACAATAATCAAAACAATACGAGCTTACCATCAAGAGAGACATATACATCAATGGAACAGAATAGAGAAACCAGAAATAAACTCTTACATGTATGATCCAATTAGCATTGATAGGGGTGCTCAGACTACACTATGGAGATAGCCTCTTCAATAAGTGGTGTTGAGAACAGTGGATATCCACATGTAAAAGAATGAACATGAACCCTTATCTTACACCATATACAAAAATTAATTCAAAATGGATGAAACACCTAAATTTAAAACCTGAAACTATAAAATTCCTAAGAGAAAAATTAGGGAGAAAGATTCATGACATTGGAATAAGTAAGGATTTCTTTGATACAACACCAAAAGCACATATAACAAAAGCAGTATTAGACAAATTGTATGATATCAAATGTAGAAATTTCTGCACAGCAAACAATTTAACAGAGTGAAAATCTGCCAAATGTAAGAAAATATTTGCAAACCATATATTTAATGAGGTTACTATGCAGAATAAAGCATTCCTACAACTTAATAACAAAAAAATAACCCAACTTAAAAAAAAGGGGCAAAGAACTTGAATAGACATTTCTTCAAAGAAGACATACAAATGACCCATAAGCATATGAAAAAATGCTCAACATCACTGATCAACAGGAACTGCAAAAGAAAATCACAATGTGGTATCACCTTACACCTGTTAGGATGATCAGTATCTAGAAAATAAATTAAAATAACAGGTATTGGCAAGGACATGGAGATTGGAACCCTAGAGCACTGTTGAAGCTGCTATGGAAAAATGGTATGAAGATTCCTCAAAAAATTATAAATAGTATTATCGTATGACCCAGCAATCCCACTTCTGGGTATATAGCTAAAAGAATTGGAAACACTATCTTATGTTCACTGCAGCATGATTCACAATAGCCAAGATATGGAAGCATCCTAAAGTCCAATGAGAAATGAGTAGATCAAGAAAATGTGGTATCTACATACAATGGACTTTTATTCAACCTCAACAAAGAGGGGAAATGCTGTCATATGCCAGAACATTGATGAACCTTGAGGACACTATGCTAAATGAAATAACCCAATCACAAAAGGACAAATACTACAACTCCATTTATATGAGGTATCTAAAGAAATCAAATTCTCAGAAACAGAAAGAGAATGGTGGTTGCTAGGGCTGGGCAAAGAAGGACACAAAAGGTTATTGTTCAATATGTACAGAGTTTCAGACATACAAGATGAAAAAGTTCTATATACCTATTGTACAACAATGTGCCTGTATGTAATACTGTGATGTACACTTTAAACTTGTTCAGAGGATAAATATGTTTTTTGTTCCACAATAAAAATAAAGCATTGATACATGTTAAATAAAAGAACCAAACACAAAAGTATCACATATTGTATGATTCCATTTATACAAAATATACAGAATAGGCAAAGCTACAGATGGGGGAGAAATGAAGGAGACTGATAAAGGGTATAAGGTTTCTTTTTCTGGGGTGATTAAAATGTTCCGAAATTGATCATATTGTTGGTCACCCTGGTCTATGAATATACTAAAAAACACATGTACAGTCCTGGCCAAGTGGCTCAGTTGGTTGCAGCATCATCCTGTGCACCAAAATGTTGCAGGTTCGATCCCTGGTCAGGGCACATATAGGAGACAACCTATTGCTGTTTCTCTTTTGCATCATTGTTTCTTTCCCTCCCTTCCCCTCTCTCTAAAATCAATAAGCATGTTCTCAGGTGAGGATTAAAAAATAGATAAAAAAGGAAGCTTAACATTCAATAAAATCTATTTGATTTCTGTAAACTAACACTATATTTAATTCTTATGTTCAGAGTCTCTCAATTACCTACAATACCAGATGGAGCCCCAAAAAGTTTGTAGATTTTAAAAAAGTAGGGAACATAACAAAATGTTCTTGAAACTTACTAAAAGCAAAAGGAGAGAAAAAAGAGCTTCTAATAAAGCATAATTTCTGAAAGTATATGGAAAGCTGGTCCTCTAAAATCAGACCCTTCTGCATAAAGCCCTTTCTCCAAGTAACGATCCTTCCCTTCCAATTTACACCAGGCCCTTCCATAAGAACTTCAGAGGGGATTGTTGTCATCACTTCCTCTAATCCCTTTCTATGACAGTCAGGAATCCTTACCTGGTTCAGGAAGCTCAGGCTGGGGGATCAAACTGGGAATTCCTGGCTCCTTTTCCATCTCCTCAATGTTGGCACTGGATTTATCACAAACATTCAGCCGTGGCCCGACTGAATCTAAGTGGCCCGCGTGATTTGGATCTGTCAGCACATCCTCCAATATGTTCGTCGAAGGAGGAGGTCTATGCTCAGGAAATTCATCCCCCTTCTTTACAGGGTTAGCAGGAAGTGAAACCCCAAAGGCACCCTCAGAGTTTTCTTTCTCCCTAAATCTGTTAATGCGCTTACGAGGTTTAGTGCGCCTTTGGTTTAAACGCTGCCACCGCTTTTTAGGTACTACTCGATTAACAACATTGGGTTCATCGTTCTCACTGTTCATTTCAGAGTCCAGCTCTGGACCTTTTCTGTTTTCAAAGATGAGGCCTTTTTCAGGAATTTTATCAAGGTCAGACTGGTTGAC
The DNA here is from genome assembly GCA_004027475.1 of Anoura caudifer. Lineage (NCBI taxonomy): Eukaryota > Metazoa > Chordata > Mammalia > Chiroptera > Phyllostomidae > Anoura > Anoura caudifer. The sequence continues at coordinate 80,064 of PVKU01006017.1, forward strand.
TTTATTTTCAAAATGAACACTGGAAAAATGAGTGCCATCTTCACTTGTTAATCGGCCCATTAATTGAAGGGGTCCTTCTTTACCAGTGTCTTCTGGCCCACTTCTCAAGGAGCCATTCTCTGAACACCCACTCTCTCTGTTTCCTGGCCGTGCAGCTTCTGGAGTCACAGTTGGGAGCCGGTTCAGTTTTCTTTTGCGCTCTGTCTTTAAAGCTTTACGGTTCACTGCGTTCTTTCCCATTTGGCCTGAACTGTCTCGCAATTTGGATGATGGCCTTGGTTGCCCACAGCTGCGTCTAGTAACGCAGTTTGAACGACTTGTGCCAGAAGCAGGGAGGTCTCTTCTGTCGGACACCAAGCAAGGCAGGGAGGCAGGCAATTCCCCAGTTAGTGCAGTATCACCCCCACTAGGGCTAGGATGGACTGGATCCTGAGTGCTATCTCCATTCTTTTCTGAACTGTGATTGGAGGCTCCTGAAACCAACACCTTAGAAGTCCCTAGAGGACTACTAGTAGAACAGTCCCCAAGACCAGGGCTCCGATAGGAAACCAAGTTTTGAGCAGTCATTAACCGTTGCTCTTTGGTCTTACTATCATGCATATCTTTCAACATCATTAGCAATGTACTGAATTTGTAGTCTGGTTCAATAGGTATATGATTCTGACTAGAGGCAGAAGGAAAAAGTAATGGTTTTGATGGCTTTGATGTTCCAGAGTCACTGACATCTTCACTTAAGGATCTATAAGAAAGTTCCTTCAACTCTGACAGAACATGTTTCACCACTGCTGTTTCTATGTCATTCGAATCCCTGGTTTTCTCATGCATGTTGCTCAGTAGTTTTAGCCCGTCCCCTTTCCCACTTTTGGAAATGCTGGCCAAAGGAGAGCCTTTGGAATCAGAAGAACAGCATTTCAAACTGCAGTCCTCATTTGTAACTGGAGGTTCTACTACAACTGGATTTTCTTTATGTTTGCACTTTATACTTCGAATCTTGGGCTGTTTGCTTTTTGAATGTAACAGAGCTTGATTTATAGCCCCATCCTTTATTAGTGAGTTCTCACTGGAAATGCTTGATGGGGCGTTTAATTTTGGAGAGAGACCATCATTTCGAAAATCCGATTGGGGTTTGCGGACAAGAGTGGACAACTTAAAATCAGACAGATTAACCTGAGATGTCTCAGTTCCAGACTCTGCTGTCTTAGTACAATCTTTTAAGTGGTCTGTAAGTGAGTTAGTAATGAGGGACTTCTGCTTTGCTTTTACCTTAGTGTTTGTGGCAGGATACCTAGAATACTTTACCTTTTCATTTTTCTGCACGGACAACATGTTCTCTGTTCTATCAAAAGCATCTGTAATTTCAAGGACACTGTTATCAGACTCTGAACTGGGATCTATGGGATCCAGATCACTGCTTCCATCATCAGAAGTGGTACAGATACTAATGGAATCACTTCGTTTTTCTTCATCGCCTGCTCCAATATAGCACAGCTGCACTTTTGAACTGCACACCAGACCTCGCTGAATTTTCTTCTTTTCCCCAGAACGTTTAGAAATCAAGGCACCCTCAGACAAGCCCAGTAAAGAGTCACAATTTGAAGTCTCAAATTCTTTCTTTGCAGTATTTTTTGCACAAGAAGAAAAGAGAAAACTTCCCGGGGCAGTGCTGGCCCCTGTGAGGCTGTTAGCTATCCTGGAAAGTTCATTAGAGGCCTGCTTATCAGATACATCCCCGGAAATAAAGTTTAGACTGAGGCTATCTGGAATCTTTCCCCTCCGTTCTTCCTTACGTGCTTCAAATTGCATGTGACCCTTTTTCACACAAGTCCTTTTTGGATTATCAGTGGTCTTTCTGGCCCGAGACTTCGCACAAGGCTTTTCCTTCTCATCTGCAGAATGTTCAGAGTCAAAAGCCATAGATTTCAAGCAGCCATTAAGCAACAGGTCATGTTCTGATTCAGGATCATTTGTACAGTCCTCAAATGGCATATCCTCCTCACTGTCCAATTTGATCGAACTGGTGACACATTTTCGGTTCTTTGACCCTTTCGGAACATCATACTGCTCAGCAAGACCAACACTGGCTTCCCACTTACTCAAAATTTTCTGAGGAACCTTAAATTTAAAGGAGAAAAATGTTATCACTTATCAAAGAAATGGGAGAGGCAACAGGGAGATGATCAGTGAACATCTCACAACTGAGCTTTCCAAATCTCACTGTACTTCTTCCAGGCCCTTTCATGGGATCACCCAGGTAGTTAGCATCCACAGCTCACCCAGAACTTAGCTGATGGGGATTTCTCGACACTACATTACTACTTACATCTATCATTAGGGAAAGGACTGATTTCATAAACTCTCCATCTTCCCTGCCTTCGTAAGGACAAAAGAGTGGACCATAACTTAGACTACAACATTACATGACTAATCAGTATCACATTACTAAATCAAGAAATAACCAGACCCTTCCTCCTTAACCCTCCATATCTTAAATAAGAATTTATTTTCTTCCTGACTTATAGAACCTAAGCACTTGCTCAGCTGCATAAAAAAGAAAATAAAATAAGATAAATATGAAAAAAATGAGAACAGGGAAAACAAGTAGGTCAGACCTGCCATAGGAGATCTGAAATTTGAACCTCTGGTTATCAGTAGGCCCTTTGCTAATCAAGATACTTCTATACATGTTACATACAATTTGAAATATAACAAGCAGTCTCCTGAGCTTAATCTTTTAGTCCAGAGACACCAAAATACTCTGGATATAACAAATTACATAATCTCTTTTCGATTCCTCTCAGCATGAGGTCATTTGAGGCTCTGTGAAATATACCCAACTTTCCATATTTTCATTTACCTCCTTGGCTTCATATAATAGGTATTAGTCAAGGTTCTAACCTTCACTTAGTGTTCACAAATTAATCCTTGTGAAAGGGATGTTCTGCTGAGCATATAAAACTTCAGGTCCCTAGAAGTGTAGCCTCCTCTTACGAAGGCAATAAACATTATCTGGTTTACTTTACAGATAAACAACACATGTGTTAATTCTCATGACTGTGACCAGAGTAAATCAATTTTCCAGAACTTAAAGCTCTAATGAAGTCCTCAAAAGAGGGAGTTGTTTAATCTACATACATAGCTAAAGATCTGACACAAAAACTCTTGATACCTCCCCACCACTTCCCAAAGTATTAGAAAGGACACAGTTATTAGCCTCCTTTATCCTGACAGCAGCACATCCTACTTGTTTTAGAGCATCAACCTCACGACATAATAAATATTTCTAATTACTTCTAATCCACACAATGTTGTACAAAAACTTAAGATTACAGTAGTTTTTAAGTTGAAGATACTAGTTAGTCCTCAAATAACTGAAATTAAAATAGCAGAGACTGCGTACTGACTCCAAATTATCTTAATTATGATTTTTATAAAGTAGTCTGAAAGTATTTATACACAGAGAAGTATGAAACACCAATCTAAGAGGAATTATTTCCCCTTGTAGAACTGACTATAAAGAATTCTACTCAGCCAACTTTAACAAAACATCACATTGTTTATTAAAACATAACCAGGTATGAAACCGCAAACTTAAGTAGTAACAACTATACACAAAACCCAAAACAAAAATATTTAAAGCTTTACCTTTCCCATTTTTAAGAGAAATCATTAATCCAGGGAGTAAGCAGAATATTTCATTTTGATGACCAGTTTCTTTTTACATAAGATATAATCACAGAAGATTGCTTTTGCCATTTTGTATTGTCTAAGTAACATGGCAAAAATTAGCTGGAATCATTTCTCAAAATATTGAGTATAAATATTTGGAAGGCCAGTCCCATCTCATTCATGCAAAAAATCTTGCATTCTACATACTTTCTCACAAATGTGCTCCTACCAAAGGGAACAGCTTATATTTCAAAAATATTATACTTCTTTTTTGCCTCCTCCCTGCCCACCCCCAAAAAGATAATGAGGCTTCTTCTTCTTCTTCTTTTTTTTTTTTTTTACCTTATGCCTATATCCTTTTTCTTTCTGCTTTCCTCTTCTCCTAAGGACAGGTAGCTCTTCAAACTGATGTCTGCCTTCGAACATGACAATTGCTTTTCCAGCCACCCAGGCTCTCTCAGAAGGGTCTCCAAAAGCTTCCACATAGTACTGTCGATAGGGCCTCCGGTTGGAAACTAGGTAAGGATAAGAACCAGTGTCATTACTTTAAAAAGATGGCTGTTCATCATCAAGATAAAATTAAAACAGTATTGTCAAAGAAGTCTCTGTCCCCTGCCCCACTGGAAAAAAATCAACAAGCTAAATAGCCCACAGAACAAGAAACTCTGACATAGGTCGACAGAAGAAAAATTTTAAATGTTCAATTAATGTGTCAAGAAAATGCTTAAGAGTTTACAAAAGCACTCAATGGCTTAGTCTGCTGATAAGCTATATATTCCAAACCACTTAGAGGCCAATTAGCTAATCACAGCACAAATTAATATAGCAACAAACTAAAAGCTCCTTTTACCATCGGTCTATAAAGTCCCTCATTACTGGAAAACACAAAGGACATATAAGAAACTATAGCACCACAAATATAATAATCAACAAGAACTAACCACCACACAAACTCTAAAAACACTATGCTAAAATATGAGGAGGAAGAAATGCTTCAACACCATGCCATGTGTAATACGCTAACATGTACGGAGTATCTACTATGCACCAGGCACTCATTACACTAGGTGCATTGCGTGGGTTAAGATAGAAGTAGTATGATCTCCATTTTATAGACACAATAAGTCCAATGACCAGAGAGGGTGGGCAAATTCAGAGTGAAACGTTGGTTTTGCAGAGCAAGTGTCACTTGATATTTCAAAAACAGAAATACAAATAAAAATACAAATCTCATTCAGAAAAGATTATAATCCAATATACCTAATATATGTATGTCCCATACTTAGCATTTTTCACACCAGTTAAAATATCACAAAAGAAATATAGTCAGGGCTACAAAAAGTTTAATGAAGTTTGGCTTTTTCTGGGGAAGAAAATCATGTTAAGTTCAGTTGAACTCACATCTAATTCTCTTACAACAATCATATTCTGTTCCAAAACACAAAAAGAATCTAAACACTTTTTTGGAAAAACAGGAAACAACTACTTCCTTGAGAGTGAAAGAAAGAAAAGAAGAGAAGAAAAAGAAGGGATGGAGAGATTTATAAAATGAACTTTAGAACAAGTATAAGGAGGTGTGAACTTTCAAAACTCTTATCTTTGAAGTAACTAAAAGTAGCCAAAATGTCAAGTAAATTTCAATGGAAGCTTCTTTATAAATGATAATTTCAAAACTATAAAACCTCACTGGCTGGTGTGGCTCAGTGGATTGAGTGAAGGCCTATGAACCAAAGGGTTGCTGGTTTGATTCCCAGTCAGAGCACATGCCTAGGTTGTGGGACAGGTCCCCTGTATGGGGGTACACGAGAAGTAACCACACATTAATGTTTCTCTCCCTTTCTTCCCTCCCTTTCCCTCTGTCTAAAAATAAATAAATAAAATCTTAAAAAACAACAATATAATATAAAACCAAGTAATGAAAAGTACCTATGAGCAGCCCTCATAAACTTTAAATGGTTGTTTTTCCATGTAAATATACTTAATGATAAAATTACAACCCAGTTTTCTGTTCAGACTATTTTAAAAGCAAGTTGTGAAAAAACTTAACTTCTTAAACTTTACCTACTAAATTAAATCCACCAATAGAAACCATTGGTTAAGATATGTTATGTGCCTATATAGAGGTTCTCAAAATTCACTTGAGAAGTAAACTGTTCTCCCATAAATAAGTAAATTCAACTAACAAAGACTGAACATTTATGATGTGCCAGCAGTATAGGGAGGACAGAAAAGATCTTACTGACTAGTAGGTAAAAGATACAGAAACAGACTATGGTACAAGCATGATAATTCCAATAACAAACATTCACTTGAAAAAAATAACAGCCCTGACTGGTGTGGCTCAGGGGGTTGGGCTTCATGCCGCAAAACAAAAGGTTCTGATTCCCCCTCAGGCACATGCCTGGGTTGCAAACCAGATTCCCAGTTGGGGGCATGCCAGCGGTAGCTCATCCATGTTTCTCTTACAAGCTGATGTTTCTCTCTCTTTCTCCCTCTCTTCCTCTCTACAAATAAATAAATAAAATCTTTTCTTTAAAAAAAGAAAGAAAATAGCCCTGACTGGTATGCCTCAGTGGATTGAGGGCTGGCCTGCAAACCATGGGGTTGCCAATTTAATTCCCAGTCTAGGGCACATCCCTGGGTTGCAGTCCAGGTCCCCAGTAAGGGGTGCATGAGAGGCAACCACACATTGATGTTTCTATTCCTCTCTTTTTCCTCCTTCCTCTTTAAAAGTAAATAAATAAAAATCTTTTTCAAAAAAAAGGAAAGAAGTGGATTCTTAGGGAACACCTTCACAAGCTGAAGGCAGATAAGGCTTACAGAGATTTCTGGCTGACTAGACTTAGACCTGCAGGTCTAAGACCAAGGGGGCATGCAAGCGCAGTGAAGAGAGGCTCCAGGCCAAGAGAAAGATCATCAAGACTCTGCCCAAGGAGGAAGAGACCAAGAAATAAAGCCTCCCCTCCCTTACCTGTATTAGTAGCCTTGGCAGTAATATTACGTACATCATTCAAAATAGCCCTTATCTACCTTAATTTTTTTAAAATACCCTTAAAAAATAAAAGAATAACTCTAAAAAGGGGGAAAATATTAACTAGAGGACAAATGGGACACCTAAGCAGAATTTTTTAAGGTAAACTGCTTATTAAGGAGAAAATTCCAGTATGAGGGCCCAGAACCCTCAAAAGCATGCATGAATGAAAAAAAGAAAGAAAAAAAAAAAAAAACAGATAGAACTAACAGTACTTCAAAACAGCCCTGGCCAGTGTGCCTCATTTGACTGGAGAATGTACCACTGAATGAAAGGCCACGGGTTCAATTCTCACTCAGTCGTATGAGACAGGAACCAATTGATGTTTTTCTCTCTCTCCCTTCCTCCCTCTCTAAAAAAAGCAAGAGAACTGTCCTTGGATGAGGACCTAAACAACAACAACAACATCAACAACAACAAAAACGTACTTTGGAACACTGAATCATAAAGTGAGAAGAAAGGGAAACCAAGTAGTAGGCAATGTCCAGGCCTGAAACAGCTTAGATGCCATGTTAACCTTGATCATTTTAACGCTGGCAATGAGGAGCCTCATTTAAACTGTGTAACCACAGATCAGTTTTGCATCTTAGGGAGATAAACCTTCTTAACCTCCAAATAAAAAATTTAAGAGGAAACAGAGGACACTCAGTAGACCAGAGATTACCAAAATAGTGTACATACACAACAGATAACTAAAACCTAGCCTCTAAACTACAGCAGTAGCAAGGGGAATTAACAAAATTTGAAACTTTTTTTTTTTTAAAGACAACTGGCCATGACCAAGGTGGCTCAGTTGGTTAAGTCCTGCACTTACAATCCAATATACCTAATACACGTATCTGGTTCAGTTCCAGGTCAGGGCATATGCCTGGGCTGTGGGTTCAATCCCAGGTAGAGGTGCAAATGGAAGGCAACCAATCAATGTTTCTCTCCTTCTCTTTCTCCTCTCCCTCCCCCCCTCTAAAAAATAAAATAAAATAAATTTTTAAAGACAAATCAAAAGGACTTGACATACAATAAGAAGTCAGAACAGATATTTCATTACCAGTGTTCACAGCAGCATTATTCACCATAGCCAAAAGATGAAAACTCCTCAACTGTCCATTGAAAGATGAATGGATGAACAAAATGTAACATATGCAAGTCCTCCTTTAGCCTCAGGGATATTTTCAAAGACCCTGTGTGGATGCATGAACAACCCTGAACTCTATATATACTATGCTGTTACCTATAAACACATACCTATGATAAAGTTAAATTTATAAATTAGGTACAGTGAGTGATTAACAATAGTAACTAATAACAAAATATAGTTATAACATACTATAATAAAAGATAGGTGAATGTGGTCTCTCTCTCTCAAAATATTTTACTGACCTATACTCATTCTTCTTGTGATGATCAAATGCCCACTGTGATAAGATAAACTAAGGAGAACAGTGTAGGCACTATGACATGGCATTAGGCTATTACTGACCTTCTCCTTCAGTGATCCTCCATCACTGACTCATGACAAAGTCAACAGATGGATGTCATGAGCATATGATGCCAATGGCAGGGTGAATTTATTATTTCTGCACTGCAGCTGACCATGGGTACCTGAACCTCAGAAAATGAGCAAGGGACTGCATACATACAGTGGAATATTACTCAGCCTTAAAACTGAACCAAATACTGATACATAACACAACATGGATAAACCTTACAGACATTATGCTAGGTTGTAAGCCAGAGCCAAATGGATAAAGACTAAGAAACTTTTTAAAAAAACTATGAAACAATGTTAAAGTGTAAATATTGAAAGGTAAAGAATGCAGACTAAATACTCAAATTTAGTTTTGGTCTGTTCTGAAAATCACATTAAAAAAACAGTAAAAGCAAGACTACCAGTCAAGATGGCAGCATAGGTAAACATGGCTTGCCTCCTCATACAACCACATTAAAATTACAACTAAAATATAGAACCACCACCACTTAGAACTATCAGTAATCCAGCTGAATGAAGTCTGACAACTATGGAATGAAAGAAATCACATCCATCCAGACTGGCAGGAGAGGCGAAGACACGTAACGGGTTGGTCCCACATCCACATGCAGTGGATAAAAATTCGAGAGGGATATCTCGGGAGTGAAGAATCCTAGTCCCATACCAGGCCCCCTAGCCCAGGGTTCAAGTGCCAGGAAGATAAGCCCCCATGACTCCTGGCTGTAAGAACCAGCAGGGATTGAGTAGGCGAAACAAACTGCCGGGGTCCCAAGCAGTTCCCCTTAAAGAACCCATGCACAGACTTACTCAGATTGACTTTCTCTGAGCTTCTGCACCAGGGTAGCACCTTTAAAGACCCAGTGGGGCATAAGGAAAATAAATGAAGTGTCTGGTATCAAGGTGAGAGCTGGTGGACAGCTTTTTCCCAGAGAGAAAGGTGGGCAGGGGCCACTGACACTTTGAGTCTTCCCCACACAGAGCTACAGAGCCAGCAGGCTGGTGCCATATCTGAGACTCCATGGACATGGTGGACACTGTTTGCCCCGCCCTGGAGATCCTCTGTGATTGTGTCCCACACAACTTTCAGGTCCACCCAAACTCTTAATCTTGACTTTTCCATATGAACAGCTGGTCTTGGTCATGCATCCCAAGTTCCTAAATCCTATCAAAGAAACAACAGCTGGCCTCGGTAAGCCACTAGTCTCCACACCTTTTGCTAAGTGGCCCCAGACCAGGCACTAGCAGTAGACAGCCTAGATTTACAGCTTGGCCTCACCTGGGAATCTCCCAACCCAGCACAAGCAGCAACCATCTCAGATTGCTTTATAGCTCATACAGGGTGGCCCAGGGAAGAACACAGGTGGGGGCTGACCTTGGATCCCACCATCATAGGAAATTGTACAACCTGCACACCCAGTGGACAACTACACACCACGTCAGAGCACCACCACCTGCCCCTGCACAACTGATCCTCCATAGAGGGTGGAGGTTGGTGGTCAGTAGTCACAACCAGTCCTCACAGCTGACTGACCTGGGTAAATCCCTCACATTGATCCAACAGCAATCAAGGTTCAACTACAAGAGGAGGGTGTACTCAGCCCACAAGAAGGGTGTACCTCAAGTATTCTGCATGGGTGATAGGGGAGGCTGTGGCACTGGACTCTTCAGGACACCTATTACATTAGGGCACACTACCAAGATACGGAGTCAAAGCAGCTCCACCTAATACACAGAAACAAACACAGGGAGGCTGCCAAAATAAGCAGACAAAGAAAGAAACATGGCTCAAATGAAAGAACAAATTAAAACTCCAGAAAAAGAACTAAACAAAATGGGGATAAGCAATCTATCAGACATAGAGTTCAAAACACTGGTTATATTGGGGGGTGGGGTAGGGAGGGAATACTGGTTATAAGGATGCTCAAGGAACTGAGTGGGGAGCTCAGAAGCATAAAAAAAGATCCAGTCAAGCAAAGGATACACTAAGAAATAAAGAACAATTTATAGGGAAACAACAGCAGAGTGGATATAACCAAGAATCAAATAAACTATTTGAAAAATAAGGAATCAAAAAATAACCAATGAGAACAAGAATTAGAAAAAAGAATTCCGCCCCCCCCCCCTAAAAAAAAAATGAGGATCGTATCAAGCAGCCTCTGGGACAACTTAAAGCGTTCCAGCATTTGCATCATAGGGGTGCCAGAAGGAAAAGAGAAAGAGCGAGAAATGGGAAATCTATCTTGAAAAATAGAGAAAGAAAACTTCTCTAATTTGGTGAAAGAAACAGACATGCAAGTCCAGGAAGCACAGAGAGTCCCAAATAAGATGGATGCAAAGAGGCTCACTCCAATACACATCATAATTAAAATGCCAAAGATTAAAGAAAAAGAGAATCTTAAATGCAGCCAGAGAAAAGAAGTTACCTACAGGGGAGTTCCCATAAGACTGTCAGCTGATTTCTCTAAAGAAACTTTGCAGGCAAGAAGGGGCTAGAAAGAAATATTCAAAACTGTGAAAGGCAAGGACCTACATCCAAGATTACTCTACCCAGCAAAGCTTTCATTTAGAATCAAAGGGCAGATAAGGTACTTCCCTGACAAGAATAAACTAAAGGAGTTTATAATCACCAAACTATTATTATATGAAATGTTAAAGGGCCTCATTTAAGAAAAAGAAGATCAAAACTATGAACAACAAAGTGGCAAAAAATACAAATCAACAACTGAATCTAAAAAACAAACTAAGCAAACAAGAACAAAGAGAGAATCATGGATGTGGAGAGTGTCTTGATGGCTGCCAGATGGGAGGGGTGTATGGGGGAATGGGTGAAGAGGTGAGGGGATTAAGAAGTACAGATAGGTAATTACAGCCATGGGAAAGTAAAGTACAGTACAGGACACGGAGTAGCTTATATGAACTTATATGCATGACCCATGGACATAAACAATGGTGTGGGGATGGCCTGAATGAGTGGGGGTGCTGGGTGGAGGGGAGCAAAGGGGGAAAAATTGGGACAACTAATAGCAAATTCAGTAACATTAATTTTAAATAACAGTGAAAGTAGTTTTTAAAAGAAGTAACACAAAAGACAAAGTACAGAAAGAGAAACTATAATAAAATTTGGAAAATTTGGAAGACAGTGAGAGGCATTAAACCAAAGAGAAATCAAATGGCAGGCCAGCCTTGAGAACTCAGAAGCAATCTGATTGTGAGGAGCACTCTAAAAGTAGAGTGTAGAAAGGTCTAAACAAGATTGGCTGAAAGTCTGTTCAAGATGAAATGAAGAGTTATGCTGTAGTTTATCCCCAATAAAGCTAAAGTAAAGAGATTTTTAAGGCATAATTCCATTTAAGGACAAGGGGAACAAGAGAGGACAGCTGAGTACAAATTACTGTGCTTATGCAAGCATGTGTCTTAAAAGTTGAGAAGCACATGGGTAAGTATGATAGTTACTAACTTAATAAATCCTAGTATGCTAAATTCTACATCATCGTTGAGCAAAGTCAGGAACCAATCGTCTCTACACCACTCATCTTTCTAACTAAAGGACCAGAGATTGGCAACATCTTGTACATTTGGAGTTTAGGAAGATAAAATACAGAGGATGGGCTGAAAGTTATCATGCAGGCTTGGATACATAAGTTTCCTCCTCTACCACAGCTACCAGATCATTGCCTCTCCCCTTCCCCCAGAGAGGCTTTTCTACAAGGTGAAGTAAAACAAAAGGTCTCTAAACTGAGGAACACCAGCACAGTCCAGAGAAGTATAAGTGAACCAAAACTAGAGGGAACAAGTAAACTGAATGCTAAAAACTCCCAGTCGTCTTCCCTTTACTGAGCTCCTAGAACACAATAAGCCAGATTCTTATTTTCTGGCTAGGAGAATTAAGGCTGTTCTCTGAGGAGTGTCACCAAGTGAATTAAAAAAAAAAAAAAAAGAAGGTACTGACAAAGGACTGGGAGGAGGAAGAGGGTCACCATACAAGGTAATTAAAGGTTGACAACCTCCACTTGTTCAGAAGTGCTGGTATGCTCTTTACTCTTCACTGGCTTTAAAAAAAATTTTTTTTTTCATTTTAGAGAGAGAGAGAGAAGGAGGGAGAAGGAAAGGGAAAGAAACACCAACACAAGAGAGACACACTGAAAGGTTGCCTTCCGTACACACTGCATCCTGGGACTGAATCTGCAACCCAGGTACATGTCTCAATCAGGAATGGAAATGGTGATGTTTCAGCTTGCTGAACAACACCCAACCAACTGAGCCACACTGACTGGGCTACTCTTCACCGTTCAACAGAGATCTGAGGAATGCCTCAAACACAAGAAAGAAGGAGCAAAGGAACAAACAGTGAAGGGAAAAAAAGGAACCTGAAACAAACAGACCAAGTACAGGAGAAAATTACACAAAAGCAGTCATTAACATCCTCAAAAATAAAAAGGAGCCCTGGCTGGCGTAACTCAGTGGATTGAGTGCAGGCCTGCGAACCTGCGAAAACAAATATACAAAAAAGAAAAAGTTATGAGGTTCAATGCAGGAGAGTAAACATCTGATTAAGAATGCTAGAAAGAGTCGTGACCAGTGTGGCTTAGCCGGTTGGAGTGTCATCCCATTACCAAAAGGTTGCAGGTTTGATCCCCCGTGTGGGCACAGGTGACCCATCTGGACGCATACAATCCCCATTTGAGGCACTGTTCCCCTAGGTCTGGATGCATACATGAGTATAGGGAACCGATCTGCCTGGCAATGGCAAATGTAGCCCAGCCCTACTGGAAAGCCCATAGGTGGGTGTCGGCACACAGGAGCCAAATCCACTGATCAGCTCTCCTGTAGGAAACCAGGACTGCATTATACCTAGGCTGCTTTGAGACTTGCTCTTGCTAAAACTCTCTCATCCTGAGTTGAATCAGCAAATGCTTACTGCTTATCTTTAAAGTAACTTCCTGAAGTCTATGCTAATTCTCCCAAGGATGGAGTGTAACCAGACCAATCACTCTCATTGCTCCCTTGTATTTGCAACATTTTTTCCTTGCTAATCTGTAGGAACTAATCGGTAACATCCTTTCCTTTGTTATCTGTAGAAAGTAATCACCTAAAGCAAACCTGAACAGAATGAATGAAAGCCTGCTTGGATGTATGCTATTAGAAAGCAATAAAAGCCTGTCCAGGCAAGGGTCAAGGCACTCTTCCCTTGACAGAGAGTGGCCGTGCTGTCCCTTTTTCTCCACAGGGCTTTGGTAGTCCGCGTGAATTTGTTTGTCTCATCCACAATGCCGTGGACACTGCTGGCCAGACTCCACATCACATGAGGCAACCAACTGATGCTTCTCTCGTGCATCGACGTTTCTCTCTCCCCACCTCTCTAAAACCAATGAAAAAACTGTCCTTAGGTGAGGATGAGAAAAAAAAAACTTTATAGAAAAAGAATAAACAACGGGGAGGAAATAATCAATGAAATAGTTCAAGAAAATGCCCAAGCCCTGGCTGATGTAGCTCAATGGATTGAGCGCAGACGGTGAACCAAACAGCTGCCAGTTCGATTCCCAATTAGGGCACATGCCTGGGTTGCAGGCCAGGTTTCCGGTGGAGGGCATGTAGGAGGCAACCGCACACCGATGTTTCTCTCCTTCTCTTTCTCCTTCCCTTACCCTCTCTCTAAAAATAAATAAATAAAATCTTTCAAAAGAAAAAGAAAATGCCCCAGAACTAAAGAAACTAAATTTGTAGACCAAAAGGGCTCCACTAAATACACACAACAGATGAAAACAGATTCACAGCAATAAGGCATACCCTTGTGAACTTTATGAACAAAGTGAAGAGTATACAAGCTTTCTAAACAAGAGGGACAAAAATCCCATACAAAAGATCAAATATCAAAATCACCTCAGATTTAATAGGAACTCTGGAAGCTAAAAGACAATGCCTTCAAAAGTCTAAGCACAAATGATGTCCAGCCTAGTATTTTGTATCATCCAAATTGTCAAACAAGTGTTAAGAAAAGAACAAAAATATGTTCAGATAATGCAGGGTCACAAAAAAATTTACCTACCACACTCCCTTTTCTCAGGAAACTACTGAAAATGAGTAAGTAAACCAAACATGAGTTAAAACATAGAATCCAACACAAGAGGGAGTTGAAGAGGGTCCCCAAGATCAAAGCTGTTCACCAGACTACTACAGACTGAAGGAATATATAAGGGTCCAAGGGTCCCGATGAGACTTATTTAAGATGATGAGAATGACAAATTATTGATATATTAGATCATGTGGAAACAAACAAAAACTAGGAGACTTTTACTACAAATTACCAATAAATATATAGACCACTAACAACCCTCTCCCTCACTAAGACACACACATGCAGAAAACTTAAAAACAAACAAACAAAAAAAACACCCAACACCATGAGGACAATGCAAGCTCAGGACACTATGTGACTAAGTTGAGTATAATGTTAACATAATAATGTACACACTGAATTTCTAACCAAAATTATAACATATTAGGGAAAACACAAAAGAGGGTGCCAGAGATGCGGTGGGAGGTGAGACCCAATGCATAGAAGGATGAAAAATAACTAATACACAACTTCTATGAACAGAAGTAAAAAATAGTACAAATAATAAAATTTTGACATTCTAAAGTAAGTATCAAATGATCCAGCCCTGGCTGGTGTGGCTCTGAGGACTGAGCACAGGCTTGCGAACCCAAAAGTCGCCCCAGTTCGATCCCCAGTCAGGGCACAAGCCTGGGTTGAGGGCCAGGTCCCCAGTTGGAGGCATGTGAGATGCAACCAATTGATGTATCTCTCACACATCGATGTTTCTCTATCTTTCTCCCTCCCTTCCCCTCTTTCTGGGGTGCAGGAGTACTTTGAGAGCAGTCTGTCCAAAATTTCTCCTACTGGGTAATATCAATAGCAAGACTGATGACTCTACTAGGTAGGTGCTATGAAGGAGATGAATAGAAAAAGGAGCACATTCAAAGAAAAATGAAGACTTAACTACTAGGAGTGTTAATTAAGCTTTCCAGAACTTGGCTGACTATAGCTTGCTATAAACTATAGGAAAAAGGAAACAAAAACCAAAAATTGAAAAATGTAGAGATAAAAGAGAAAACGTGAATAACATGAAATAAGTTGCTGTAAGGTTAAATAGATCCATTTTAACATGTGCTATCATTTCTCCAGTAGGAAGCTATATGAATTTAGCCCTTCTGGGAAGCTCTCTGGAATTCAAGAGTTTTAACCTTTTAGAGCGCCCCCTCCCAAACCACATGCTACCTTTCTGACAGTAAGGGCAGTTCTCTGGTGTGACCCTATTCTTGACTCAGAAACTGGTCAGATAGGAATCCTCAAGCATACCTTACCACTCATAGCACCTGCACCCACCCTTGATGTTAACACTAGAAAGGTGCTATTTCTCTCCCCATTAAGGCCATTTCCTCACTGATATGAGTCCCATCCACCTCTTCCCTTCTCAGAAATCCTGTTATGACCCTCTCTCTGATCCCTTACTACTCCTGTCTTCAGCCTCTCCCTATCTGCAGAGCTCTTCTCATCAGCACTACCTGTACAATCAGCCCCGTTTAAAAAAATCTTTCTGGACCCCATGTATATCTCTTTCAATAGCATCCCCACTTCTCTATTTTTGTCTCCATTTCCAGTCTTGAAATTTTTTTCCTGCACGAGTCAAGAACCTGAATGTTGCCGGACACGTGAAAGGGTCAGAGTGTGCGGGGCAGTGCCAGTCTCTGGGGTGGCAGTGTCTGGTAACACTTTCATCTCACCGTCATCTTTACACTGACCCCATTTAACTCTCTCCGACTTACTTGTGCCCCCATCCATGTTCCACATTCCAGTTGGAGTGAACTTCGAAAAACACAGATCAGACCACAGCATCCTCTGCCTATAGCCCAACAGTGGTACCCCACTGTTCTTAGGAAAAAGTACAAACTTGTAAAGGAAGTCTAAACAATGCTACATGATTTGACTCATATCTGCTGCCCCAGCCTCATACTGTGCAGCCTTCCATCACTCCAGGCTGTATTTAGCCTTCTCAGGGGCCAAGTACATACTATTTTCTATGCCTGGAACCATCTTCTTTTTTTCTAGTGAATCCCTAGTTATCCTCTCAGGTCTCAGATCAAAGCTAATTTTACTAGCAAAACTGGCCCCGACTACCCCTGCAACAAAAGTCCAGGGTTAAGTACCATTATCTTTCCTTGGATACATATCTGAATTAAGTAATTATCTTTTTGTCTGATTATTTGCTCATGTCAGGTCTCTTTAACTGAACTCTAAATATATACGAGGCCAAGAAAGACTGGTGTTTACTCAATGCCAGATTCCAATACCTCATACAGTGCCTACACAACGTACTTAGTATTTGTCAAATAAATGGCATGGACACACTAGTGCATAAAGAACGCTGCAGTAAGAAAGAAACCAGCAGTCCACAGGAATAGGCAGGGAAGAAGAGGAGGACTAAAATACTTTTCTAAATTTAAATGTCCAAAGAGACCACAAATAAGATACCATAAAAAAAAAAAAAAAGAAAGAAAGAAAAAAGAGTAAGCTATAAAGCTCTTTGGGTAATTCCATATTCAAAATATAAAACCAAATCTGACAGCCCTACTTTTGGTAAATCATCCCACAGATAAATGAACATGCACCATATTTTGCCGTGTACAATACACTTCTGGGTATAACTCGCATCCATGTTTTGGACAAAACTATTTTATTTTTCAAAAAAAATATTTTGTTTTAATTTTTAAGTCAACTACTTATTTATTTATATTTAGAAACAAAACCAATTATTGTATTTCAGGGTATTATTTTGCATACAGATATTGCTATTGCTTTCTAGAGTTACTCTTTTAATGCATAAGCATACAAAAAAGAATTAAAATGTTTATATAGATACGGATTTAGTACTACCCATGTATAATGCACACCCATATTTTTCCCCTCAAAAATTTGGGCAAAAAGGTGCACACTGCATATTAACATATGTATTGGGCTGGCCAAAAAGTTCATTCTTTTTCCCCTGTAAGATGGCTCTAGTAGCACTTAGTTGTCTTTAACTTCATTCAGAACAATTCTGTTAAAATGAATTGTGACAGCTACCATATCAGGATGTATTAAAAAAACATCAAAATTGATGAATTTTTGTGCAGCTATTTTTATATTGAAAATGCAAGGAAATTCGCAACATTTTCAGCATATTATGCTTCACTATTTCGAGAAAGGTAAAAACACAATTAAAATGCAAAAAAAAAAAAAAAGAATTGTGCAGTGTACGGAGAAGGTGCTGTGACTGACTAAACACGTCAGAAGCGGTTTGCAAAATTTCATTTGGGAGATGTCTCACTGGATGATGCTCCACAGCCAAAGCTGATAGAGATCAAATTGAGACACTAAATGAGAACAATCAATGTTATTACCACATGGGACATAGCTGACATGCTCAAAATATCCAAATCAATAGTTATTGGTGAAAATGAAAAATGTCTTTTATTTTACAGAAAAATAACTAAATGGACTTTTGGCCAACCCAATATGTGTTTGTTTATGTCTCTCTCTCACACACACACGTGTGTGTACACATGCACGCATGTGTATCTTTACAACACAAGATTAGAAATAAGCTAATATCCATCAACAGAAGAATGGTTACATAAAGCATAGCATATTCAAAAAGTGAAAAACTACACAGCTGTAAAAAGGTAAGAGGAAGTTTTCAATGTACTAATATGGAAAAATCTTCAAGTAAAAAAAAGCAACTGCAGAAAAAAAATACAATATGCTACTTTTGTGTTAAAATTAAACAGTTAGAGATGAGACTACATATGTGGATTTACAAAAAGAAACTTTCATAACAACTGGTTTGAAAGGAGGGGTAAAGAATGGGGCAGATCAGACAAAAGGAAGGAATAAGTTGATTATTTAAAATCTTGTTGTGTATGTAACCTATTCAAAAACTAAAATACATATATTAAAACTACAATAAGCCCAGGCTGGTGTGGTTCAGTTGGTTGGGTGTTGTACCACAAAGTGAAAAGTCACCAGTTCGATTCCTGGTCAGGGCACATGTCTAGATTGAGAGCCTAGTCCCAAGTTGGGGATGTGGGAGAGGCAGCTGATTGATGTTTCTCTCCCTCTTTCTCCCTCCCTTGCCCTCACTCTATAAAATAAATAAAATCTTAAAAAAAAAAAATCTACAATAAAATCACAAACCATCTTAATAGAAAAAAAGGAGCTCAAGATCAAGTTTCAGCCCCTATCTTACAGCATTTTAAAGATAAATCAGCCTTCCCACAGTGTGTGTTTGACCACTGGCAGATCCTGCCCGGGGACTCCTTTGACAACACTAGCTGCCCCAGCCACGTGGTGGCTGAGACATGCAAGCTCAAAGGCCTAAAGGAAGGCATCCCAGCCCTGGACAACTTCCTGGATAAATTGTAGGTTGCCCTCCCTGCAGCCTACCACCCAGGTGCCTCCCCCAACACTGGCTCATGATCAACCACAACAACCCCTCATTCTCCAGCACCTCAAGACTGTCCAGACCCAGGGCTGCTCGCCTGGCAGGTTCTGGGGCCACTTCATGCCATCACTCAACATGAACACTTGATGCTGTTTTGTTCAATATTTATTTCAAGATTTCAGAGGCAACAGAAACGCCCTGGCCACAGAGACTTATTTGGCTGGTGGGGGAGGTGGGATGGGACACTCAACACTTTTATTTTTTTCCATTTCTGAGGGAAACTCAAATGTCCAAAAAAGAACTAAACACATTAAGAGGTTTATTTGGGTAAATGGCCTGTAATGGATTTCCCCCCCAGAAAGGGGGTAGGAGCAAGCAGGTAGACATTTCTGTTTGGACAGAAGCTAGAAGGCAGGAAATCCTGTGCAATGTCACCATGAGCACCTCCAGCTGTATTAGTGCCATTGGAATAATAAATTTGATTATGGTGGCAATAAATAAATAAATAAATAAATAAATAAAGATAAATCACCTGAGATTCAAACGAAGTATTAATGGTAATACTCTAAAAATTAAGATTCAAAATTCACCCTGGCCAGGCAGCTCTGTTGGCTGAAGCATCGTCCCCTACACTAAAAGGTTATGGGTTCAATCACTGGTCAGGGTGCGTACAGGAGGCAGCTGATCTGTTTCCCTCGCTTTCTCTCTCTCTAAAACCAATATATATATTCTCAGGTGAGAATTTTTTTAAAAAAATTCAAAATAACTCATATAAGCATTTTAAATAATGGTTTCAGCTTTAACTTACAAAGGCAATACAAACCTGACAATTAAAGTAGGGTAACAAATGTACTTGAAAGTGATTCTGAATGATATAAACTTTAGGGAATAAGCCTAACATTCTCCTGGTATCTACAGATAGAATAAAACAGTCATTTGAAAAATCCAAAAAGGTAAAATAAATTAATAAGTATTCACAAAACACTCAAAGGTAAAAATAAATTATTACTAAAGACAATAAAAATTGAGTTATACTGAAGGCAAATGCAGTTTATAATTCCAAACTATTTTATTACGTGAAATCAATCGCAAATATTACCTTTCATTTTTGAGTGTGTGTTGATCAGTGGGTCAGAGCAAATCCTGCAGGGCCACCATGGGCGCCTCTTGAATTTTGCCCAGATGAGATCTCCAACTTCATACTTCAGTGGCGTAGACTTTTTCTTGGGTTGACACTTTAGACAGACAAAACAGGGGGCATCAATAAGAATCAAAAGTTTTTGAAATAATATATCATCTTCTAACAGCCTTCTAAGACAGCAATGGCTAAAAAAAATGCTAGATGAAAATATTCCAGCTTAACAACAATTACAACTAAAATACTCTCCTAATTGGTCATAACATACCCCTTTATACAGTAGTAGCTCTCAATTTATATTTGTTTTATTAAGTAATCTACTTACATTCTAGAAAAATAAATAATTTATTTTGATTTATAAAGACCTAAAAACTGAAATAAACAGAATCATCCAAGGAAAAGATTATCTTTGTCTTAGTCTTTGGATAACAACACATCAGGGGGAAAAAGAGAGAAAATTATTTTAAAAGACTGTTAACAATGTCAAGAGACTATGATCCCAGTACAGTGTTATTTGTCAATTTTATCTCCAAAGAACTGGGGAAAGTGGGGCTGAAAGGAGACTGTGGTCCCTCCTACAGGTGACATTCTACATATTTCAGACATCCTATTCATTAATTAACAATTAATTAACAAAACAAACACAGACATCCTATTCACTAATTAACAATATTGACTATAACAAAATGATCCGGAAAACTACAGGGTAGATTCTAGCACTGTCAGTACAACTGACTTGGTTATTTCCCAGGACACACAGGAGGGCTTATCTAAGACCAGAGCACTGCACGACCCCAAAGGACCCCAAATGAACACAATGTGCATCAAGCTCCTTGGACTTGTCCAATGCAGAGACCCTGGCTGAATCTTTTTTCCAAAAATAATATGCCTAACTGATCTGCAACTTAAATGCCTCCATTTCAGCCCTAAACCCATATCCATGCCTTTATCACCCCATAAACAGTACAGATCTCCTGTCCTGAGAGGAAGACAACGTTGTATTTAGTAAAACAGCTTCCCACCTGATAACCACAAAAAGGAGTGGCAAGTATGCTGGGATATTTCTGGGCAAAAGAAGCACTAGAGGTACTTCAACAAAGAATAATCTACTCCACTTACTCCAAGGGGATGTACAAATACTATTTTGATTTTCTGTAAATGCCATGTCTTTTTTTTAAAGTAATTCATTTATTTAAAGATTTTATTTATTTATTTTTAGAGAGGGGAAGGGAGGAAGAGAGGGAGAGAAACATCAATGTGTGGTTGCCTCTCGCACGCCCCCTACTAGGGACCTGGCCCACAACCCAGGTACGTGCCCTGATTGGGAATCAAACCGGCAACACTTTGGTTTGCAGGCCAATATAAACCAGGTCTTTTGAAAAGATAGGGTAAGCTCCTCTCTCAGGTTCCAGCTTTCCCGCTAAGGTTTAAAACAGTGTGTGCCTGGCAGATTAAGTATTCAAAAAGAGTATACTGAACGAATTGACTAAAGTCATTCAAATAAAAATAATGAATAATGCCTGAGGCTCAAGGGTATCAAAAAACTAGGCTCAATTCAATGATTTATAAATTACATTCAAGTTTTAAAACTCTGTATTCATAGAGAACTAAGTTGAATCTCATAGAATGCCCTTATTCTACAAAAATTCTGTGATTAGTATAGTTACTAGGAAATCAGACAAACTACACTTCACTACATAGAGCAATTTTTTAAAAGCCCAAGAGGCCACTTTTGCCTCTTACCAGTTTGTTATCAGAAAAAAAAAACAACAACATGACTTCAAGTCTAGTTAGCATTGGAACTTTAAAACCAAGCTACCAAGACAGATGGAAAAACAAATCTTTCACTTGCCTTTACTGAAAACTATAATTTGAGTAGATTTCCCATAAATTTCTGATATAACTTTATTTGTGATCAGTTAAAATATTTGGCAATCATGGCTAAATATGAAATTTGCTTGTTTATTAAAGTCCTAAATGACTTTAAATAAACTTACATTTGGCGTTTGCTATGTGCCAGACACTGTTCCTCCTTTAACCCTCTCCAGGCAGACACATCATCACTATATTACTATATGCCTGTGATCATGTACTTAGTCATAGAGTTAAGTGGCTGAGCCAGGACTCAAACCTGGGTAGTCCAATGCTGGATCCCAATCTCTCAACCACTACCTTAGGTTCCAATAACAAAAAAACCATCATTACTACATACTTCATGACAAATTTAGCCATAATCAATCTATGACATTAGGTTGGTTCTGTCTGCCCCTCTTATTACTAGTACAAAGTAATTACATTATTAGGAAGTATAACTATAAAACAGATGCCTTCAGTAGATAGCTGAGAGATGATACAAGTGTTCTCTCTCACACAACCAGAATCATAAGACCAGACAAAGCAGCAATGAGTTCTGCCTTCTGACTCCATCACAAATTATGTCACCATAAACAAGACAATTAATTCAGCCTTAGTTTCTGAAGTCATAAAATCAGGAAAGAAATACCTGTTCTACCACAAAGCATCAAAATGAAATAATTACTAATTCCACTCCTAATATTTTCATCCAAAGAAAATAATTCAAACAAGCAAAAGATTGTAGAAAGATAGTTAAAACAATTACTTATAACGAAAAGTTAACATTCAACAAGAGACCTGTTAAATTATGCTGACAACTCAATGAACTATGCAAAGCACAGATAAAGTTATGGGATACGCACATCTAATATATCAACCATCAGAAACTAGGCTGGAAACTGTAATGATTTAAAAAAATAAAGTCATTGAGAAACATAAATAAAAATGTTTCTTTAAATTAATGGTATTATGGGTGAAGATTTTCACAAACCTGAAACATTCTCTCCTTACTACCTTGATTGATTTACCATGACCACATAAAACACTATATGCGAATCCAGTGAGAAAATACATACACAAATACACAGTTAATTAATGAACAACAGCATCCAAATCCAACTGACCTTAATACATAAAAAGTTAGAGACAGGCAAGAATTCCAGACCAAAGAAACACCTTCAAACATAAAAGCAGAGAAAATAAGAACAAGAAGGGAAAAAAGGAACATGACTCTTCTCTTCAAAAGAGCTTGAAAATTTCATCTTGTAAAGAAAGACTCCCAAATAACTCTTTGTTAAAAGTCCTAATTCAACTGCACACAGATTTACTAAATACCTACATACAACGCTCAACAAAAGACACAAGGATGAATCGTGTTCCCAAGACACCTGGGGAGTGACAGGGAAGAAATGACATTTGAGCTTAAAGGAATAATAGCAGAAATTGGCTAAGAATTCACCAGAATTAATCAGTCACTAATCCATTGACTCAATCAAGGAGGGGAACAAATCCTGAGAATAAACAAACAGAAATCCATACCTAGACACATCAAAATATTATAAACAAAACCAACCTCCCTCCTCACCCTAAAAAAGAAAATCTTTAAACACAACCAGAGAAAAAGACACATTACCTTTAAAAGGCAGATTTTTAATTCCTAACTACTGACTTCACCAGCAACAATGGAATTCAGAAAGACAGGGGAATGACAGTTTCAATACGCCATAAGAAAACACCTGCTAATGTGGAAACCTCTGTCCAGCAAAAATATCTTTCAAGGAGAGCTAAATACAATTTCAGACAAACCAAAAGTGAGAGAGTTAGTCACCAGTGGATCCTCAAGAAGAAAAGTTCTAAAAGAATTCAGACAAAAGGAAATTACTCTGGTCTGAGATATCAAAAACAGAAGGAGTGACTGTGCAAAATGAAAAATGACTTTAAAACAATAATGTCTATGAGGTTTAAAAGAATAAGGATGAATCATAAAACTTACAATACTCCCAGTTGAAAAAGGATAATGAGGTTAAACTATTCTTAAGGAGAACACTCATTATTATTAGGAAGAAATAAAGTATTTTAAACTCTATATTGTCAAGAAAGAAGGTAGTGGAAATTTTAATACTGAAAAAGTTAGGGAGGACTCTTATAACTTCTGGGTAACCTCTAAATGAAGAGAAACCAAATTATGTAATTTCTAAACTTGAATGCAAGGAGTGGGGGCATAAATGGAACAACGAAAAAACTTCAAGTCCAAAAGAAGGCAGGGAAGGAGAAGAAAAATCAACAGGCAAATAGCACAAAATAACATGGCAAATTTAAACTCAAATTTATTGCTAATTAAAGTGGACTGATTTTTAAAACTTTATACCTCTAGAGCCCTGGTCAGGTAGCTCAGTTGGTTAGAGAGCATCTTCCTGATACTAAGGTTGCGGATTCAATCCCCATCAGGGCATATACAATAATCAACCAATGAATGCATAAATAAGCAGAACAACAAATCGATGTTTCTTTCCTCTGTCTCTGCCTCCCACCCTCCCTCCTTCTAAAATCAATTTTTAAAATATTTATGCCAGCCCTGGCTGGCGGGGCTCAGTTGGTTGAAGGGTCATCCCACAAACTGAAAGGTCGAGGGTTCAATTCCTGGTCAGAATACATAGCCAGGTTGTAGGTTACAAGAAAGCAACCAATCAATGTTTCTCTCTCACATCGATGTTTTTCATTCCCTTCCTCTCTCTCTCAAAGCAATGAAAAAATGTCCTTGGGTAAGGACAAGAAATAAATAAAAATAAATAAATATTTTATGCCTCTAATAACAATAGCCTCAAAATACAGAAAACATAAAAGGAAAAAACACACAGAAAACAAATATTGGCAGAATGATAAGAAAAAATATATTATAATCATAGTGGAAATAAACCTCTCTCAGCAATTAACAGAATAAGCAAAAGAACAAATTGCTGAGTTTGAAAATTTCAGCATCATGAAAAACAAATGACCTAATGAACACAAATAAATTCCTACACTCTTAAGTGTGAAATATATATTTTTTCTGAGGACAGGGAATATTTATAAGTATTAATCATGTAGTACTGGGTCACTGAGTACTCTCAACCAACTGAAAGGACTGGAATCATGTGGAATGTATTCTCTGTCCATAGTGTAATTAAATTGGTAATTAATTACAAAAGCATGACTAAAATATGCCTCTTTTGGGAAACTAACACATATACTTTTAAATAAATGTTACATCAAAAAATAAATCATAATAGCCCTGGCTGGTGTAGCTCAGTGGATTGAGCGCAAGCCTGCAAACCAAAGGATCACGGTTCAATTCCTAGTCAGGGCACATGCCTGGGTTGCAGGCCAGTTCCCAGCAGGGGATGCACGAGAGGCAACCACACATTAATATTTCTCTCCCTCTCCTTCCCTTCCCCTCTATAGATAAAATAAATAATATCTTTAAATTTTTTTTTAAAATAAATCATAATAAAAATTAGAATATATTTTGAACTGAATAAAATATCACACCAAAGATCATAAAGACGAGCACTGGCTGGTGTGACTCAGTGGTTGAGTGCCAGCCTGCGAACCAAAGGTTTGCCAGTTTGATTTCCAGTCAGGGCACAGGCCTGGGTTGTGGCCAGGTCCCCAGTAGGGGATGCACAAGAGGCAACCACACATTGATGTTTCCCTCCCTTCCCCTTTTCTCTCTAAAAAGTAAATAAAATCTTCATAAAGTCAATGTGGCTACAACAGAGTGACCAAGTAAGAGAAAAAGAAGAATCAAAGTCAGAGAAATAATTCAGAAAGAGGAAGAACTAGGCCTTATTCTACTCTAAGTAAAGCAGATATCTTCGAAGGGTTGATGTTTTAAAAGGATCACTCTGAGCGCCAAATTGATAACAGCTTTAGGGGGTTCAGGTGGAAGCACAGAGTCCTTAGAAAGTCAGTGCAATAATAATCCAGGTGAGATATAACAGTTATGTGAACCAATCTTGGATTGGTGGAGGGGGCAAGAAGTGGAAAGAGCCAATGAAATTTACTGATGGAATGGATATGAGTGCTACAGAAAGAACTCGAGGATCACTCCAAGGGTTTATGTCTCCAGTACGAGAAAGATGGAACTGCCATTAACTAAAAATGGAGAAGACTACAGTGGTCCACCATTATCTGCAGTTTCCCTTTCCACAGTTTCAGTTCCTCTCTGTCAATCAAGGTCCAAAATATTAAATGGAAAATTCCAGAAAGAAACCATTCATAAATTTTAAAGTGCATGCTGTTCTAAGCAGTATAATGAAATCTCAAGCAGTCCCACTCAATCCCAAACACCCAGCACGTGACTCATCCCTTTGTCCACCACAGCCACACCATATATGCAACCTGCCCATTAGTCACTTAGTAGCCTTCCCAGTTATCAGATCAAGGGTTGAGGTATCGCAGTGCTGTGTTCAAGTCACCCTTATTTTACTTTTAAATAATGGACCCAAAGCACAAGAGTAGTGATGCTTATAATTCGAATATGCGGAAGAAAAGCTGGAAAGTGCTTGTGACAGATCATCAGGTCAGCAGCATCCAGTAGGGGGCGCACGAGAGGCAACATACATTGATGTTTCCCTTCCTCTTTCTTCCTCCTCTCCCCTCTCTAAAAATAAATAAGTAAAATCTTTAAAAAAAAAAAAAAAAGAAAGAAAGAAAGAAAAGAATCCAAAAGGAAAAAGGCTAAAGGCTGTAACATTATCTCTGTTACCTTAAACTGCAAACACTAAAAGTGAAGGAAAAAACTAACTTAAACTACAAGAAGGCAGGCAAACAAATTTGGAATCATTTGCTAGTTTATTAAGCAGTCATTAAAAATTACTATGGGAAGTCAGGAAAATATTAAGAAGAAAAATACAAAACCTTTAAAGATGTCATTTACCACTATAAAAAATTAGATGTGCATAATAAAGACTACACAAATTTTAATTGTTTTGTATAGACTCTGGTAGAGTTTATTTTTCCTTTTTAAACTTTCTCTAATCATGTAATTGTTTCAAGCAATTCATATTAAAAAGATATAAGTAAAACTTGCCAAACAGGCTCTTTAATTTCTCCCATTGCTGCTTCAGTCATTTAAGGATATACTGTTTTAATAACACTTTAAGAAACATAGGCCATTTGATAGTAAAGATTAGTGCCTTATCTCTGCATCTCTAGTTGCTACCGTGTAGTGGATGCTGCAGATGCTCAGATAATGTTTACTGAGTTGATTAAATTTAGATTAAGTATTTCATGTCAAATCACTCATTCACATATTTACTAAATTTGGAAACTAGTGAACGGAATATTTCTACAGGGTGAAAATTATGGAAGACTTTCTTTTTTTTATAGTAAACATTTTCAAAGAAAATATTTCTTCATATTTAAGCATTTTATAAATATTCTGAGTGGCTTATAACCAGGCATGGAACAAACAAGTCCTTTATGAGCTGTCTCTTTGGAAGACAGAAATTAGCAAATATTCTTAATGATAAAGTGGAAGGTGGGGGTGAAAGTCTTGGAGAAAGAACTAGCTTTACTATTAGTAACAAATATCTCAAAACAACTTCAAAACATAAAGACAAAGTACACTGGCTGGCTACCTGTGAAATAAGGATAGGATCTAGATTCTTCTTGTTTTCAATGTTCTGTTTCACTACTTCCCAAAGCTTTCTCAAAAGCTTACACACCAAACTATCCACAATTCCCCTTTTAGATCATACTCTTTATCCATCTATCTTCTGTCAGACAGGAATTCCTGTCTTTCTCCTAGGTCCCTCCAGGAAGCCTTCCTTCCATCATCCCCTTTTCCTTGGCTACACCAAGTGCCTCTCCACTATATCCTATGGGTCTCTTAGCTCATTACATTGTTTTCAGTTTATCTTTATCTATTCCATCAGTCTCAAAGTGAATGAGGACAAGGTATCATTCATTTTTGTATCCCCATATCTGGGACAAAAATACATGTTCAATAAAATAAAGAAATCACATCCATCCAGATTGGTTAGGAGAGGTGTAGATAGATACAGAACAGGCTAGTCCCTTGGCCATGTTTGATGGGTAAAAATTCAAGAGGGATATCTCAGGATCAAGGAAGCCCAATCCCACACCAGGCCCCCCAGCCCAGGGTTCCAGTGCCAGAAAGATAACTCCACACAACTTCTAGCCACAACAACCAGCAGGGACTGAGTCAGTGGCCCCAAGCAGTTCATCTTAACCCACACACGGACTCAGCTACTCAGACTCACTCCCTCTGAGCTCTAGCACTGGGGTAGCAGCTTGAAAGACACCACTGGTATACAGGCGAGTTCTGCTCGCCTTGATGCCAGACACTTCATTGTCTCATTTCTAAACCCTCCACCCGAAGATCCAGCAAGCTGGTGCCATATCTGAGACTCCATCAACTGGCTAACACGACTGGCCTTGGCAATCCCCAGAGACTCTGCCCCACCCAACTTTGCAGCCCACCCAAGCTGCTTTTCCATATGAATGGCTCATATTGACTCTTGCTTCACAACTTCCTAAATCCTCTCAAATAAGCAACAGCTGGTCTGAGTGAGCCCCAGGCCCAGCAACAGCAACAGCCAGACTATTTTCACAGCTTGGCTTCACCTGAGCATCTCCAAGCCCAGCACAAGTAGCAGCCATCTCAGATTGCCTTATAACTCAGGCAAGGTGGCCTTGGGCAAAACACAGGTGGGGACTGACCCCAGGGCCAGTGCACCCAATGGACAGCTATAGACCACATCAGAACACTACCACACTGCCCCTTCACAGCTCATCCTTCACAGAGGGTGGACGTGGTCACAACCAGTCCTTGTAGCTGACTGGCCTGGGTAAATCCCTTCTACTGGCCTGCCAACAGCAACCAAGGTGCAACTACAAGAGAAAAGTGTACTCAGGCCACATGAAGGGTGCACCTCAAGTACCCAGCTTAGGTGATGGGGAGGCTGTGCCACTGGACCCTATAGGACACCTATATTAGGCCACACTACCAAGACACAGAGTCAAGACAGCACTACCTATACACAGAAACAAACACAAGCAGGCTACCAAAATGAAGAGACAAAGAAACATGGCCCAAATGAAAGAACAGATCAAAACTTAACAAAAAGAACTAAATCAGGGGTGTCAAACTCATTTTCATTGGGGGCCACATCAGCCTCATGGTTGCCTTCAAAGGGCCGAATGTAATTTTAGGACTGTATAAATGTAACTACTCCCTAACAGTTAAGCGAGAGCTTGGCTCTGCCGCGTGTAGAAACAAGGTGCTGGGATGGATAAAACAAGGTAGAGGGCTGGATACAGCTCCTGGGCCTTGTGTTTGCCACCTGTGAACTAAATGAAATGGACATAAGCAATCTACCAGATGCAGAGTTCAAAACACTGGATATAAGGATGCTCAAGGAACTTAGAACGTCAACACCATAAAAAGATCCAGTCAGAAACAAAGGATACACTAAGTGAAATAGAGAACAATTTATAGGAAAACATTAGAGTGGATATAGCCAAGAATCAAATAAATTATTTGGAACATAAGAAAAAAACAACCATTAGAACAACAAGGAGAAACAAATAATAATAATAAAAAAAGAGGACAGCATTAAGCAGCCTCTGGAACAACTTTAAGAAGTCCAACATTCACATCATAAGGGTGCCAGAAGGAAAAGAGAAAGAGCAAGAAATTATAAATCTATTTGAAATAATAATGAAAGAAAATTTCCCTAATTTGGTGAAGGAAATAAACATGCAAGTCCAGGAAGCACAGAGAGTCCCAAACAAGATGGATGTAAAGAGGCCCACTCCAAGACACATCATAATTAAAATGCCAA
The DNA here is from genome assembly GCA_004027475.1 of Anoura caudifer. Classification (NCBI taxonomy): domain Eukaryota; kingdom Metazoa; phylum Chordata; class Mammalia; order Chiroptera; family Phyllostomidae; genus Anoura; species Anoura caudifer. Next base: position 109,570 of record PVKU01006017.1, read on the forward strand.
AGGTTAAAAAGAAAGAGAGAATCTCAAAAGCAGCAAGAGAAAAGACGTTAGTTACCTACAGGGGAGTTCCCATAAGACTGTCAGCTGATTTCTCTAAAGAAACTTTGCAGTCTTAAAGAGATTAACAAGAAATATTCAAAGTCATGAAAAGCAGGAACCTACTACAGCTAAGAATGCTCTACCAAGCAAAGATATCATTTAGAATCGAAGGGTAGATAATGTGCTTCCCAGATAGGAAAAAACTAAAGGAGTTCATCATCACCAAACCATTATTATATGAAATGTTAAAGGGCCTTATTTAAGAAAAAGAAGATCAAAACTATGAACGATAAAAAGGCAGTACCTACATATCTATCAACAACTGAAAAAAAAAAAAAAAAAGCAAATAAGAACAGAGAGAGAATCATGGATGTGGAGTGCGTTTTGATGGTTGCCAGATGGGAGGCATGTGTGGGGAAATGGGTGAAAAGGTGAGGGGATTAAGAAGTACAAATAGGTAGTTACAGGATAGCCATGGGGATATAAAGTATAGGAAATGGAGTAGCCAAAGAACTTATATGCATGACCCACAGACATGAACAATGGTGGAGGGACTGCCTCAGGGAGTTAGGATGCTCAGTGGGGTTTGGGGGGCAGCCAAGGGAGGAAAATCAGGACAACTGTAATAACATAATCAATAAAATATAATTTAAGAAAACTTGAGTCCTTTCAGCACATTAGACTCACTTTCAAGATAAGTCAGACAAAGAAAGACAGGTATTCTATGGTATCATATGTGATATCCAAAAGATTTAAATCTGTAAAAAACAGAGTAAAGTGGTGGTTACTTGGTAATGAGGCAGAGTGGGGATAAGAGTGATGGTGTTCAATGGTACAAACCTGTAGCAAGTAGTAAATATGTCATAGAGATCTCATGCACAGTATAATAAATACAGGAAATAATATTGTGCTATAATTATGCAATGTGATAATTACTACATTAGTAATCTTACTACAATATATAAATGTATCAAAGTTAACATGCTGAACACCTTAATCTTCACATTAAATTCGTTCAATTAAAAAAAAAAACAAAACAAAAACTTGTAAGTCCTTAATCTATATAACCTCACTTGTCTTAAAAAGATAAATGACAGCCTGGCTGGTGTGGCTCAGTAGATTGAGTGCTGGCCTGTGAAGCAAAGGGTCACTGGTTTGATTCCCAGTCAGGGCACAGGCCTGGGTTGCAGGCCAGGTCCCCAGCAGGGAGTGCATGAGAGACAACCACACATTGACATTTCCCCCTCTTTCTTCCTCCCTCTGGCTGTCTAAAAATAAATAAATAAACTTTAAAAAATAAATAAATAAAATCCTTTTTAAAAAGATAAATGACATATTTAAACACATAAACATTAAAGGTTTTACTTCAAGGATAGCCAACAATCAGTCACTATCCCCAAAATTTCCTAGTTTGAAAATGGGCAATACTACTAAATTTGAGACAGGGATAGTGCATCAGAGTTTAATCAGACTACTAAAATTTTGAAATTATAGTTCTCTAAGAAACCTTCAGATTACCAATTAGTCTCCCACATATCCGGATTTTGGAAAGGGGGTATATGGCTATTCTAAACAATTATTCCAGTAAAGTGTCTTTTTCCAAGCATTTCTTCATCATGGGGGTTAGACTGCAGATAGTCTCAGACGCTGGAAACACTAACAAATTTGGTTTTCTGCAAAGCTATGGAGTAACATTAGGTCCTGGGAAGGGTCATAAATCAACCTTCCTCACTAAAGCTTCTCTTAGCTCTAACTTCAACCTTTCTAAGTGCAAGTGAAAACAGAGACCCACTTCTGACATTCTGTTAGAAACAGCCTCAGATATTTTTAATCTTAGCATTCAGGAATCATGTGTGAGTATTCAAAATCATTTGAAGGTCCCCAGCCTAATTCAAAATTAGACCAACCCCGTCCCCCCACCCCACCCACCCAAAAAAACCAATGCTTTTTCCAGTTGGTGGTGCTCTGGTTAAAGATGTACAACAGATGACAACATTTTTCTTTTATGTATGACATTGTAGATGATTCTTCTAATTAAAGATGGAAGCTGACTTTTCTCACCAGAAATGGTTTATGGAATCACTTTGCAAAAATATAAGAGGCAGCAAACAAAGCA